>SJYC01113143.1:0-27813 GCA_006408675.1 Madoqua kirkii
CTGATCTCCACTTCGGCCTCGACCTCGCCATTTGACACCCTCCCTCCATCCCCCCACAGCCCTGACCTCCACCATCTGACTTCCTGCCTCTGTCCTAACCGGCTTGACTTCCGCCATCTGGTACCCACTACTCGCCCTGACCTTGACCTGGGCCGGCGGACGCCCCCGCGGCCCTCGGGAATTTCTGCGGACGCTCCCGGGACCCCCGGAGCGAACCGCGGAAGACGGCAGGATCATGGACCGCCGACGCAGCCGCGCAAAGTGATTTCTCGGAAAGCCGAGCGCTTCGAAGAAGGCGGGCCCCGCGCGCCGCGCCCCGGGGGCGGCTCGTCCCGCCCTCCAGCGCCCGTTGGCCGTCGCGGCCGTCGCTCCGCGCGCCGGGCCCGCCCCCGGCCTTAAATGCGCGCGGGCGCCGCGGGCAGAAGCGCATCTCCGGAGCTCCGCGGCAAACGTGGGAACGCGGGCGGCGGCTGCAGCCCGTGGCGCAGGTGAGCTGCGTGCAGGGGGACCCGGGGCGCGGACTGGGTCGGCGCCGCTGGCGGGCTCCGGGCTGGGGCTGCGGCCCGCGGCGCAGGTGGGCTGCGTGCTGGGGGCACGGGGCGCGGACGGCATTGGCGGGCTGGGGGGTGCGGCTGGCGGCCAGGGGGCGCGGGCGGGCGGCGGGCACCGGGGCTCGGGTTCGGGAGCGGGGCCTGGGGCATCGACGGCAGCGGGCGGCCGGGAGGCGCGGGAGAGCGGCCGGTGGCGCAAGTGGGTGGCGGGCGCGGGGCGCAGCCGGCGGCCGGGGAGGCCAGAGGTCTGGAGCGTGGCCGGCGGCGCAGGTGGATGGCGGGCGCAGGGCGCGGACGGCACCTGGCGGCGAGGCGGCGCCCGTGCTCTCGGGCCTGTTTTCTCTCGAATACAGACTGACCGTCCAGGTGCGTGCGGCTGCTTCCAGAGATTGGCTGGTGCTTTAAAATAACCCCGTTTTTCTTAAAATTTGGTTTTATTTTGGAAAACTTTAGAATGGCGCATACAGAGAGGGGGAATATTGACCCATTATCATAAGACTTGCTCCTTTCCCGGCTCAAATCCTGCTCTTGAAACAGGGCTGGAGTTCTGACAGTGAAACTGGCCCCCGCCCCGAGCAGCCGCGTGAGTGGGGTTAGAGTGTGAAGCGGGGCGGATAGGAGTTTTAAAATTCTGATGATGACAGTTAAGATGTCTGAGTGTGGCTGGAGGTCTTTTGCTTCCATCGTATCCCAGTCGTTCCTAGCAAGAAAGTCTGCTAAGGGGCTCACAGCTGAAAGAGCTCTGTGGTGTAACTTGAGCTGCAGGGCAAAGGGCAGGCTCTCTAAGGTGAGGTGTGCTCCTTGCTCAGAGCGTGAGTGGAAGCTAGAAACTGAATTTTCCAGGGTTTTCAGCTACCCCTACCCCCCAAATTTATGAGGGATGTAACACTTTTTTTGAAAAGCAAATGAGGAGCCAGCGTTTTTGGAGACAGTTCTTTTGGATTATGTCAGGTTCCCACCTGAATCGGAGGAGCTTAGGTATTTCAGTGGGCTTTCCTGGTGGCTCAGATGGTAAAAAGTCTGCCTGCAGTGCTGGAGATCCGCCGTGTTCGATCCCTGGGTTGGGAACCCCGTGGACAAGGGAATGGTAAGCCACTCCAGTGTTCTTGCCTGGAGAATCTCATGGACAGAGAATCCTGGTGGGCAACAGTCCATGGGGTCACAGAGTAGGACACGACTGAGTGACTGCACACGCGACACACAGGCATCAGCAAGACTAGGGGTAGGAGGAGAAACGGATTTCATGGTTTTGGTCTTCCTGGCGCCCAGGGCAAAAGACCAGGCGCCCTGAGAGGCCTGGGGAAGGCAAGTGTTCTGCACCTGTGCCACCTCCAAACCCTTCCTGGAGTCCACGTGGGGAGGGCCCAGGGCAGCCTCTCATCACCTCCGCCTGAGAAGCCTGGCCCCTGGCTGATTTGCAGAGATGCAGATTAGCTTCAGATAGGACTTGGCCCGTAAAGAGAATTATTACCTAAAAATCAAGGAAGAGGAAGTCATCAACATGTGACTGCTCCTATAAATGATTCCTGGCTCGGCATTTGGTGGAATTAATTGGTTAGTGTTCAGTAAATCGTTATGGATCACACTGTAAGAGAATCATAGGCTTTGAATGCAGGGTTCTAACCTTGGGACAGGGGTGGGGAGGTGAGCTGTCCATTGCTGAGGTTCTCACTTGTAACTGTGGTTTTTTGCCTCCAGGTGAGTGAAACCAGCCTGAGCCTCAGTTTTTCCTCCTTTGAAGGAAGGGGAGCCGGATTAGATGATTTCTACCGTATTTGCTGTTCTGTGACTCACTCTTCCTCTCAATGCCATTCTCTTTACTTTCTTTTTTCTTTTTCCTCTAAATCACCACGAGTTTGTTCTTAACAGTTTTGGGGGTTATGGACCCATTAGAAATCCTAATGGGAAAGTGTTGAGCCACTTTCTAGAAAAATGCCTGCACAAACAAAAGCTTTGCATTTTATTTCAGGAGACTCCTGGAGCATGGACTCCAGTTTATGAACTTTGTACTAAGGAAGTGAGCAAAATGCCAAGTGGGATTATCTCATTTAATCAATAAATTAGCGAATTAAGACAGACTCCTGCCTTCTCTCGTGTCCAGGCGCCTCTCACCCTTCACCCAGCTCCTTCCTGGGGTTAGGGGGGCTGTTCCATCTCTTTTCTGGGAAGACTCTGGGGAACCTCTGCCTGGCTAGGTTATTTTCTGGGGTGTGCGGTGGTGGCCTTTAGTTTCTCTCACCAGGTGTCCCTCCCAAGTCTCTCCCTTTTTGCTTACAAGTGCAAGGAGCTGTCCTCAAATTCTGGGACTTTGAGATCCATTGTCTCTGCAGATGAGAGCTTCAGAGAGACAGATGGCCAAGTGGCTTTCGTGAGGTTTGCTTAGAGAAGAGCCTTCGCTGGGGTCTGGAGTTTCAGAATTGAAGTCCGCTTCCCATGTCGCTCACTTCACTCCTGTAAATACACAAGCAGGCAGCTGGAGTTACTGGATGAAAAGGTTTCAGGTGGCACTCATGGGCCTGCACCCCCTCCTACCTGGGACCCAGTCTCCAACCGCAGAGCCACCTGTGGGGTGGCTGGAGTGTCCAAAACACACATTTCTTGCTTTACAGGCTGGAGTGGCTCTGGATGTGACCATGTTCTTAGAGGCAGTATGTTTTGTCACTGCTGATCATTTCAAACTGTTTGGCCTGAGGAGGTCACATTTTAATCGGAAGAATTGAAATGCTGGGCTTTTTTTTTTTTTTTGGGTGGGCGTCTGTCCAACAGCCTGGGGGATTTCCAGCCTGTTCTTGTAACTGTGGGCTGTGAGTCGGCAGGGCAGGGCTGCTCTCTCTCTCTGTGCCATCAGGAAGCTGCCCACTCTGCAGGAATCTTCCTCCCCATCATATCTCTGGGCGCCCTGGGCGGCGAGGCCCCAGTTGGTCATGAGTTCCAGGAAAGAAAGTTGGGACAGTAATACAAGCTGTCCTATTCAGTGACACTCGTTTAAGGTCCATGTGCTGTGTGGGCGGCTGTCCATGGGTCCCCTGAGTCCCCACCACAGTGACACCAGGTGCCTGAGGTTACCCTCGTGCATCAGCATTGGTGATGATCCAGGGTCACCCAGCTGACAGGTTGTGGGACTCAAATGGGACTCCAGCCCTGTCCCATTCCCAGAGCGGCTGTGAAGGGCACTCTAGATGGGACAGGCCCCCTTGTGGACTTCTCTTTCTCCAAGAGTACAGATGTCACATTTGCTTATGCGCGATGTTCCAGCCGAGCATTAAGTAGTAGAATGGGCTCTCAGAGGGGTGGACTGCTCGCTGAGGGAGCCTGAAGAGGTGAAAGTGA
Organism: Madoqua kirkii; assembly: GCA_006408675.1. NCBI lineage: Eukaryota > Metazoa > Chordata > Mammalia > Artiodactyla > Bovidae > Madoqua > Madoqua kirkii. Next base: position 3,882 of record SJYC01113143.1, read on the forward strand.
TTTCCCCCACCAAGTGCTAAAGATGGAGTGATGAGCGATGCCCTCAGGTGCAGCTGTCTGCGAGAAGCAGAGCAGGGTGAGAGCTGGGGCGAGCGCAGCCGGAGCTTGGCTAGGTCCCACATCTGGCCAAGGCGCGCCTGCAGACTTCCCAGGAGCTTTTGGTTTCCGCTGGGGTTGGAGGTCCTGGAGGCAGGCGCATTGTCGTGGCCCGAGTTCCCGGATCCCTGGGTTTCCCCAAGCCCCACCTGTGTTGAGATCTTCTGACTTTACTGTTAGCGGCTCCTGGCTGTTGAGTACCTGAAGTGCTGCGAATAATGAGACTGTGCCTGTAAGTTTCACAGGATATGTTTTCTCTCCCCAAGGATGTGTGACCGGAATGGTGGCCGGCGGCTGCGGCAGTGGCTGATTGAGCAGATCGACAGCACCATGTACCCGGGGCTGATCTGGGAGAATGACGAGAAGACCATGTTCCGGATCCCCTGGAAACACGCTGGCAAGCAGGACTACAACCAGGAAGTGGATGCCTCCATCTTCAAGGTAGAGACCTGGCCCCCAGGGGCCCTGCAAAGCTGTCGAGCGATTGATGTCTGTCTTCTTCTCTTGAAAATGAATCCTTTTTTTTTTTTTTTTAAGATATTTATGTGGCTGCATCAGGTCTTAGTTGCGGCAGGCGAGGTCTTTGACCGCGGCACACCGACTCTGGTCATTGGCCTGCAGACTTGTTTGCTCCTGTAGCTGGTGAGGTCTTAGTTCCCTGACCAGGGATCGAACACACGTCTCCCAAATTGCAAGGCAGATTCTAAACATTGGACCACGAGGGAAGTCCCGCTCCAGTTTCTTAAAACAAATATTGATTGAGTGCTGAACATGTCTCAGAAAAAAACATAGTAGTAGATGCCTTCACGTCTGTTGTATGATTTAACCGCTTTCAAGGTCAGTTCTCTGTAGCTGGCATTTTCCTATAAGAAACCAAGGGCACTTTCTTCTGCGCTGCCATTGCTTTGCATGATGATTTAGTCTCTAAAGTCCTGTCTGACTCTTGTGACCCCATGGACTTTAGCCCACTGGGCTTCTCTGTCCGTGAGACTTCCCAGGCAGGAATGCTAGAGTTGGTTGCTGTTCCTTGCTCCAGGGGCTTCCTGACCTGGGGATTGAAGCTGGCTCTCCTGAACTGAGGTGGGTTCTTTACTGATTGAGCCACCAGGGAAACTTTTGCATGAGGATTAGCAAACTCAGAGGGAACGTACTTCTTTCAGACTAAGACCTTTCCCCTGTGGTCTGCCACCTAAATTCCACTTACAGTTCTAGGAAAGGTTTAATTCTTCATTCTTTCGTAGTTTCTACTTCTGCTTGGCAGTGGAGGGTCAGCTTAGATGAGAGACACCATCTGTCATGACTTCCGGGGCAGGTCATGTGGGTGTCCTGAACCTGCAGCAGATGTCTGAAAATAGTCCGCTTCCCTTGAGAATCGTCTGTTCCCCTGAGCCTGGAGCGCCCTGCTGGTTAGTTCCACGGTGCGTGTCGGCAGCACCGCACTGAGCCTTCGTCCTGCGCCAGGCGTGGCTCACGTGCTGCTTCCCCTCACATACTCCTGTGCACTTGGCGCTGTTCCTGTCCTTGCTCTGTGAAGGCTCCACGAGGAGGAGTGACTTGTCCAAGGCCTCCCCGCTCCTAGATGATGGAGCCAGAATTTGAACCAGACTCCCAACCCCCGGCCGTATCCGTCGCCTGGATCCAGGCCTAGATCCACCTAGATCTAGGCCCAGCCAGATCGTCAGGGTCACCCGTGGGCTTCTCTGAGGCTCCAGAAGTGCAGGCTCCATTCTCCCCCAACCCCAGGAGATTTGGAGCCCAGGCCAAAGTGCACCCAGGCCTCCATGTTTCTAAACAGACTTATAGCTGATCCGACTCAAAATCCAGGTTATAGACTGTTGCCCTGTGTGGCTGTGGACATTTGGGGCAGTCGGGGAGGGGAGGGTGAGTGAGTGCAAAGGAGCGGGAAGGGCCAGAGCCAGACCCCCCATGGACGTGGGTGACGGGAGCAAGGGCCTGTAGACCCCAGGGCAGCCCCGGACTCTTGCCGAGACTGAGTGTCCCCGACACAGCCAAAATAAGAGATCATGTCTTGGGCCCAGAGCAGAGCACCAGTGGCTCATCGCGGGTTCAGGAGGCATTTCAGTCCTTCACGGCTCTGCTGGTGTCTGTGGGGGCGCTTTGCGTCTTAGCGGTTCTCTTCCAGGTCAGAGCTCTTTGGTGGTCTGATGCCAGTTGCTGGTCCCTCCAAAAAAAGTGGGCGCATGTGGGCCCCTTGAGGTTTGGACCTCCGGCAGGTTCTTCCCCGGGGACCCGGGTTGGGGGCTTGGCGCTGCTCCTACCTCCAGTCTTCTTGGTGGTGTTGTGGGTGCTTTTCTCAGAGAAGGTTTTGGCTTTGGTGTCACAGTGAACATCCTTGGGAATGGCTCCGTCTGAATTTTAATACTGCCCGCTGTCTCTTGTCCAGCCAGTCTGGTGGGAGTTCTAAATCACAGATGGCTACGAGCCAGGGCTTTGGCACCATGGCACCTGGGGCTAATTCGCTGCTTGTGTGGGTCTGTCTTGTGCACCTAAGGGGTCAGCAGCACCCTGGCCTTTGCCAGCCAGATGTCAGTAACATCCCCACCCCGCCATGACAACCAGACAGGCCCCTGGCATTGCCAGGTGCCCCCCCAGCAGGCACACACTCCCTCTCCATTGAGAACCCCACGAGGGGCTGACCGAGACCAGGACAGACAGGTTGAAGTGAAGGCATGGGGGGCTGAGGGCACAGTTGCTGGCTGACCGTCAGTCAGACCACCTCAGGAGGCCAGTGGGGCTGGGGCCAGTGGCTGCACAGTCCGGCTTGTGGCAGGGACACAGGCCTCTGGCTCCCCCTGCTCCCTGCGTGAGCTCTGCTCCGGGGAGTAATGAAATCTAGCCCCAGATTTATACGTCTTGTGCAATGCTCTTCATGGCCGTTTCAACAGCGTTGAGAAAAATGTGTAAGATTCCCAATGTTTCCGTTGATTACGCAGTCGCTCAGTGTGGCAATCTGAGATGAGTCTACAATCTCTGCAGGAATGGGGACAGGAGGGAGCCGGGTGCCCACCCAGAGCTGGGCGGCCCCCTGCAGGGTGATAGCCCAGGCTGGCGAGTGCAAGACGGTGGAGGGACCTGTCTGGCCCATCCCCAACTTGTGTTCATTCATCCTCTGAGGGGCCTTCTCTGGCAGGTCCACATGCAGAACTTTGCCGTTGGAAGATGCCAACAGTCAGGCCTTGAGCCACCCTGGGAATTTTCTGCTTAAGGAGAGAACCTTTTGTTTCAAACATTTATTATGAGTTAAGAGAAAAAATGAGCCTGCATTCTGGCCTTAGTCACGAGTCATAAGAAGCCACTTATACCAGAGGATCCCTCATTGTCTCCAGGTGTTGTTCTGAGGTCAGCCTCGTGGTGTGGACCAGAGACAGGAGAGTGAGCGACATCAGCTCACTTTCCACCATCCCTGACTGTACCTATGAGGCCCTGCTGGCAGGTCATACTTATTTTTAAGAAGGCATTTTCGCCTTCTTTTTATAAAGTTGAGGGGGAAGATCTAGTTAACTGGGGGTGGTGGTGGTTTAGTCACTGAGTCACGTCTGAGTCTTTGCGACCGCATGGACTGCAGCATGCTGGGCGTCCCTGTCCTTTACCGTCTCCTGGAGTTTGCTCAAATTCTCATGTCCAGAATTGAGGGTTGTGATTCACTAATTCTTCTGCCATTGACCAGGCTTTGTGACAGGCCTGCATAAGTTAGAACCCATGTAGTAGCAGGTGTTTCAAATTCAGTAGGCCTTCGAGAAAAAAACCGAATCACATTTGATTTTTACAGCACAAGATGAGACGAGACAATGATGATGTTTTTCTTTTAAATCTTATTGAAGTGTAGTTGGTTCACAATGTTCTGTCGCTTTCTACTGCACAGCAAAGTGACTGAGTTAAATGTGTACATGCGTGCTTCTTCATATTCTCTCCCATTAAGGCTTGTCCAGGATGTTGAGTAGAGTTCCTTGTGCTCTACGGGAGGACCTTGTTCATCCACACTGTCTGTTGTAGCTCGTGTCTGCTCAGCCCAGCCTCCCAGTCACCCGCTCTGTCTGGTCCCCCTTGGTACCCACACCTCTGTTCTCTGAGACAGTGTGTTAAACTGGGGGGAGCTGGTGGTGCTGGGTTCAGCGCTGGCTGCGATGAGCACCGAGCAGCACAGGGAGGAGACCTCGGCTCCGCAGACCTCAGTTCTGAGCCGCTGCGTGGCTGCTGCGGTCGGGCCTCAGATCACTGTTCTGTCTCATGTCCTGAGAGGTCGCCCAGCTGAGATGGGTGGCATTTTCCAGGCAGAGAGGGCTCAGGACAGGCACCTGATGTCAGCCCAGTGCTTGTCCTGACTCGGGGGCCCCTGCTTTGCTCTGTGGGTGTCCTGGGTTTCCCATGGGGGTGAGCGCCCACCACAGCACCCTGCAGGCTCTGCTGCTCTGGATACACCCCAGCTGTCCTGAGATGGCCTCCAAATCCATGCTCTTCCAGCCCCATTTGTGATGTGGATTAACCAGCTCAGTGGTTCTCAAATGAGGCCGTCTGTGAGGCGTGATGTTATTTCCCTGGGGGACACTCGGCAGTGTCTGGAGAAGTTTGGGTGTCACAGTGGGGAGCAGGGCTGCTGCTGGCATGGAGGAGGCCAGGGGTGCTGTGGGACGTCCCTGCAAGCCCAGGACACCCCGCCATGAAGAGTGATCCCGTGTCAGTAGTGCCAGGTGGAGAAACTCAGACGTGACATAGTATGAATTTGAAGTTACTGTTCAGCATGTGCAGAGTTTACTCTTCAGTTTCCATGAAAAAAAAAAAAAATCAGTGCATTGTGATCCAGTTAATAAACTAAAATGATTGGAAACCGTTTACTTTCACAGAGGCTTCTAGAGGGGAGTCCTATGTCTCTGAGAGGAGGGAGGGACTGCTCACGCTCTCTAGTAGGATGCGGGGTGCTCATTCGGTCTCTCCCCTGGGGCAGGGCTGCAGACCTCGCACTTGGCATCAGCAGGGAGACAGTGCAGGCACTGACCACCAGGGAAAAGTCAAAGACTGTTATAAATGAGGATGTGACTCAGTGGTGTTAAGGGGTTTCCGGAAGTGTGGCCTCCTAGCCGCCTAAGTCAGAATCCCTGGGATGCTGGCTAAAGGTGCGGGTTCCCAGAGGTAACCCACACAGCCAAGGAGACTCTGGAGGGGCAGGCCCTGGAATCCGCATCAGAACGAATTTCCCTGGGGACTGGGTGTGCATTGAGGTTGCAAACACTTGCTGCTTGCTGGCTTGAAATTCCTTGGAAGTCAGAACAGCTGGTTTCCAGACCGGATCATCTTGGGAAAGCAAGCTCTCAGGATTATGTTCTCCCGAGTAGGAGCTGAGAGTCCTCTCTGATCTGTCCCTTCAGGCGGGAAGGATGTCTGATTTTGCCTGATGCCAAGTGTTACTTTCCCCTGACAGTAGTGAGCTCCCGGTCAGTGTTGGTATTCCAATTTGAGATCTGAAAACTTGCCTATCCACAGGCTACTTTTTGTTTTTTTAATACTGCTCCAGTTTACATTTTGACTTAAAGTTTCCAGCTTTGAATTTCTGGTCTCAGTTGAGATTCTAAGGTTTGGAGAGGTCAGAAGATAGAGCTGTGAAGAAACCCACAGAGAGGGAAAACACTTCTTTGCATCTTAAACAGTACCCTGGGGAGTGGAAGGGGAGAGAGGGGGCAGGGAGGTTTAGACCCAAGGTCAAAATGCAGAACCACATTTCTGTCACAAGTAGCAGGGCGCATTCAGACTTCTTGCAGATGTTCCCTTTTCAGGCTGAGTTTGAGCTCAAGGGTGATTTGAAATAGCAACTAAATTCTTTTTTGTTTTGAAAGTTCTAGTGGAACTCCAGGCAACTGCAGCTTCCTCTGTGTGCCATTACCCTTGGGTTCCTCTGGTCCAGGAGAGGGTATGCAGGAGGCAGGGCCACGCTGCATGTGTGTGTGTGTGTGTGTGTGTGTGTGTGTGTCTGTGTGTGTCTGTGTGTGTGTGTGTGTGTGTGTTTCTCCTCACTTCTGTGCGGAAGGCAGAGCCAAGCCGTGTGTATGTGTGTCTTCTCACTTCTGTCAAAGCAAGCGGTCCGACTGGGGTCTCTGAGCCCTGAAATTCCTGGGCTGAGCGTGGCTGGCTAAGGCGGACTTCCAGGGGGGTGGGCAGAGCAGGTCCTGCCTGTGGTCCTGGGTGTGCCGTCTCGGGGCCAGCTGCGTGTTTCACATGTTTCTTTTCTTCCTTCAGGCCTGGGCCGTTTTTAAAGGGAAGTTTAAGGAAGGGGACAAGGCCGAGCCAGCCACGTGGAAGACGAGGCTACGCTGCGCTTTGAACAAGAGCCCAGATTTTGAGGAAGTGACAGACCGGTCCCAGCTGGACATCTCTGAGCCGTATAAAGTTTACCGCATCGTCCCCGAGGAGGAGCAGAAATGTAAGCGTACTTTCGCTATGGGCACTTGGCCTGACAGAGGCCGCCTGGGTCTGGGATCTGAGTGGCCGCCCACGGGGTCCAGCTAAACAAATAGCTCTTCCTCTTGTGTCAGCAGAGGCCAAGGTCTCTTTCCGCTGACCTCACCCAACATCTGCCGACTGACGGGGCAGCTTCATGGTGGGTGAGAGGTGGCGGGGAGATGGGGCAGCCGCTGGTGAGGGGCTTGCTCACTGACTGTAGGACCAGGAGCATGTGCTGGGGCCTCCCTGGGGCCCAGCAACCAGCCTGGATGGGAGCAAGGCTCCCCCGATGGTGTGGATGAGGGATCCCTTCTGTTCCCAGCAGCCTGCAGAGCGGGCTAGGAGAGAGGAAGGTGGATAGAGAGGGGACAGCTGATAGGGGTTGAGGTCAACGTTCTGGAATGAGTTTGCATGTGGCACACTGCTGGCTTCAGGGCTGGAGACTGGACAGGCTTCTAGATGCTGGGTCCTGATGGCCAATTGGGAATTGCAGGATGTGATAATTCCCACAGTCTCCTCCCACTGTAAATCCCCAGGAAAGCAACTGTGAGGCGATTACGGCAGAATAATGGAAGCCAGCCTCAGAACGTGGTTCTGCTTCCACGCGCTGCTCTGGGCAGACATCACTGATCCATCCAGGTGTGGCTCTCCCATCTGGCCTCAGTCGTTTTCACAGTGCTGTGCTCTGTAGCCGCTCCAGGTCAGAGCCGGCCCAGCGGGATGAAGCATCATTACCATCCTGGGTTTAAAATCTTCTAATCCTGATTTTCTTTGCTCTGACATTGCAGTTAGTCTTGGCATAGCATCCTGTTGTCCTTAGCCACTTAGTTGTCCAGTTATGCCAGCTGGGAAGAAGTTGAACCCTCAAACTGCCTAGGGCTGGCAGAAATTCAGAATTTCTGAGGGAGCTCTTAGCACTGCAGGGAGGTTGAAAATGATGTTGACGTGTAGTTTTTGCAAAGTTAAAAATTGGGGAAAAAAAAAAAAATTGGGACTATCACAAACCCCGGGTTGAGCAAAAAGTTCTGGGTTTCCCACGAGATCCTATGGAAAAGCCCAAACAAACTTTTTGGCCAGCCCAGTATGTGGTGAGTCTGGGTCGAGGAGGTGCTGAGCCAGTTAACAAGGGCACCTGCATGGCCAGAAGTCTTCCTGGACAACACGTGATGCTATGGCCCACAGTCAGTGGCAGGAGGCTGAGCTGAAACCACCTGTCCTGCCGGGCCACGGTTGGAGGTGATCTCTTCTACTGATCATTTGTAGCTTTAGTTCAGTCACTCAGTTGTGTCTGACTCTTTGAGACCCCATGAATCACAGTACGCCAGGCCTCCCTGTCCATCACCAACTCCCGGAGTTCACTCAGACTCACATCCATTGAGTCAGTGATGCCATCCCGCCCTCTCATCCTCTGTCGTCCCTTTCTCCTCCTGCCCCCAATCCCTCCCAGCATCAGAGTCTTTTCCAATGAGTCAACTCTTCTCATGAGGTGGCCAAAGTACTGGAGTTTCAGCTTTAGCATCATTCCTTCCAAAGAAATCCCAGGGTTGATCTCCTTCAGAATGGACTAGTTGGATCTCCTTGCAGTCCAAGGGACTCTCAGGAGTCTTCTCCAACACCACAGTTCAGAAGCATCAATTCTTCGGTGCTCAGCTTTCTTCACAGTCCAACTCTCACATCCATACATGACTACTGGAAAAACCATAGCCTTGACTAGATGAACCTTTGTTGGCAAAGTAATGTCTCTGCTTTTGAATATGCTGTTTGGGTTGGTCATAACTTTTCTTCCAAGGAGTAAGCGTCTTTTCATTTCATGGCTGCAGTCACCATCTGCAGTGATTTTGGAGCCCCCCAAAATTTGTAGCTTAGTTGTCTGTAAATTAACACCCAGCTCTACTGAGTCTGAACCCTTATCGATAATCAGCAGTAAGTGAGACAGACTGACCTTCCCCGGGGGGATCTGCTGGCCTCCCCTCAGGGGGACGCCTCTCAGTGAAGACTCTGGGAGGCTCTCTTCCCAGCTTACTTAACAGTTTTGTACGTTTCTCATCATCACGGAGTAAACTGTGACTTGAAGTAATAGGGAAGTTTCTCTAATCCCCCGCCCCCAAGGTCGGCCAGGCTTGACCAGGCAGGTGACTCTGGTGTGTTTATAGCCCAGAGGGCAGCCAGCATCACCTGCAGGGTGGATGTTACAGAAGCAGGGTTCTCAGGGGCTGGGGAGCCATGCATTTGCATGATGTCCAGGTGGACGCACTCTCCTGGCTGCCCTGGGGGTGCCCCACCTGCCCCTGCTTTCCCCCTCAGCAGCTTCCAAATGAATTCCCGAATCTGTCAAAATGGAATCAAAAAAGTTCAGCCCAGGTCAAACAGTGGGTTGATTCTCCAGATGACGAGGACTGATGAAATCCAGCAAACCAGTGTTTGTCGGTCATAATACGTTGGACAGGTATAATGAGGCGAATTTCTGGCCCAGGAAGCGGCCTGGTGATGGAAGGAGAAACTAGCCCGGTCCAGAGTGGTTGTCATGGGAACACTGGTGGTGGGAACACTGGTGGGCCTGTGGACGGTCCCTGCTTCGGGCGGGTTCCAGCCTGGGCACCCTCGAGCCTGTGGTGCTCTGCGTGTGTGCACACTAATGCACACGTGTATATTTGGAAAGGCCAAAAAGGGATTTCCTGCCCATTGACTTTAAAAAAAGACTCCAGCCTGCACACACATTTGCCAGGAAATCTTTGCATGTCTTCAGATGCCCCAGCTTGTAACTGTGAGCCCTGCTGGGTGTGGAGCAAAGGAGACACGAGCTCACTTTAGATAGCGGCAGACAGAAGGAAGAGACTGAAGCTGTGCCTCGGCCCTCGGGGCGCTGGGCACAGCAGCGGCCCGCTGCTCCTCGACCCTGCTGGTCAGATGACTGGAGCAGCACGGGGAGACCTGCGCTCGGCCTTTCCCAAACCAGAGAAGACACAGACTGACTTCTGTTTCCTTAGAAAACCGCCGCCTGTGCCCTTGGTGACGGCTGACGCCTTGGTGTGTCCGTCACGCGCTTGTCCGTTTTTCTCTAGGCAAATTAGGTGTGGCGGCTCCGGGCTGTGTGAGCGAGGCCGTGGAGATGGAGTGTGGGCGCTCTGAGATCGACGAGCTGATCAAGGAGGTGAGCGGGGCGGCATGTCCAGGGTGTCAGGGGGAGAGCGGCGCCTCCCAAGTGCCTCTCCTGGGGCACCGGGGGCCTCGAGCTGTCACTCCTGCCAGGATGGGACGGGAGGGCCTGGCCTCGCCCGCTTGTCAGTGCCTGCACCTCACATCCCGTCCTTGTCCCAAGGGCTGGGGCCCAGCTGCCTTTGCATCTACCAAGTTCCCCCCAGCCCTAGACTTGTCAGGTTTTGAACATTTTGGATGGCACCATATCTATCACCTGGCCTCTTTTAGGCAGGCTGCAGTGGAAAAAAAATAAACACCGTCAACTTCCCTTGCTGCTGGGGGCTGGGTTCATGACACGGATTACCCACCAGCCCTCACGTGGCTTGGTCCTCGTCCTGTGGGTGCCGCTGCTAGTCCTCAAGGAGCTAGAGAGCCATCTAACCAGGCTTATTAGAATTGTCTGTAAGCTCACAGTTCACAGGCTGTAAGGAGAGGCTTCCCAGGGTCTCCTTAGGCAAAACATATGGGTTTTGAATACTGATCGTAGCTACCTTTAGCTCCTTAGCTCTCTTCCTGTGGCCATCGCCGGGCCGACACTGCCCAGCTAGAGTAATCCCACGCCGCTTTTGTAGAAGGTGGTGTAGGTGCTCTAGCAGTTCTCAGAACCCGCCGGGCAGTGACGGAACCTTCTGGAGAAGCTTGGAGGCAGAGGATGCAGGTGGCCGAGCACAGCCTCCTCTGGGCTGCCCTGCTCCCTGGAGGTGACAGCCATCACGTCTCTGGGGGCGGCTGGAGTGTGGCAGAGGGCCCGGCAGCACTGCGGGCTCCCCCAGGGCGTCAGGGCCGCCGGGCGCCGGGCTCATGGCTGCTGCAGCAGGCAGTTCCCTGGAAAAGGCCAGTGAATAGTTGAGGGCCCGCAGAGGCTAGTGGTTCAGCCACGTGCTGTGCCGCTCAGCCTGGTGGATTTATCGTCTTGGGTCTCCCCTTCCTCTCGTGTGACGGAGGTGATGGTGTGGGTCTAGTTAAGACTGGAAGCCCAGTGACAGCCGCGCTCTCCTCTCGTAGCCTCCCGGGGATGACTACATGGGGATGGTGAAGAGGAGCCCCTCGCCGCCCGAGGCCTGCCGGGGCCAGCTCCTCCCGGACTGGTGGATGCAGCAGGCCAGCGCAGGTGAGGGCGGGAGCCCCGCGCCGACAGCGGCCCGCTGCTCCTCGACCCTGCTGGTCAGATGACTGGAGCAGCACGGGGAGACCTGCGCTCGGCCTTTCCCAAACCAGAGAAGACACAGACTGACTTCTGTTTCCTTAGAAAACCGCCGCCTGTGCCCTTGGTGACGGCTGACGCCTTGGTGTGTCCGTCACGCGCTTGTCCGTTTTTCTCTAGGCAAATTAGGTGTGGCGGCTCCGGGCTGTGTGAGCGAGGCCGTGGAGATGGAGTGTGGGCGCTCTGAGATCGACGAGCTGATCAAGGAGGTGAGCGGGGCAGCATGTCCAGGGTGTCAGGGGGAGAGCGGCGCCTCCCAAGTGCCTCTCCTGGGGCACCGGGGGCCTCGAGCTGTCACTCCTGCCAGGATGGGACGGGAGGGCCTGGCCTCGCCCGCTTGTCAGTGCCTGCACCTCACATCCCGTCCTTTGTCCCAAGGGCTGGGGCCCAGCTGCCTTTGCATCTACCAAGTTCCCCCCAGCCCTAGACTTGTCAGGTTTTGAACATTTTGGATGGCACCATATCTATCACCTGGCCTCTTTTAGGCAGGCTGCAGTGGAAAAAAAATAAACACCGTCAACTTCCCTTGCTGCTGGGGGCTGGGTTCATGACACGGATTACCCACCAGCCCTCACGTGGCTTGGTCCTCGTCCTGTGGGTGCCGCTGCTAGTCCTCAAGGAGCTAGAGAGCCATCTAACCAGGCTTATTAGAATTGTCTGTAAGCTCACAGTTCACAGGCTGTAAGGAGAGGCTTCCCAGGGTCTCCTTAGGCAAAACATATGGGTTTTGAATACTGATCGTAGCTACCTTTAGCTCCTTAGCTCTCTTCCTGTGGCCATCGCCAGGCCGACACTGCCCAGCTAGAGTAATCCCACGCCGCTTTTGTAGAAGGTGGTGTAGGTGCTCTAGCAGTTCTCAGAACCCGCCGGGCAGTGACGGAACCTTCTGGAGAAGCTTGGAGGCAGAGGATGCAGGTGGCCGAGCACAGCCTCCTCTGGGCTGCCCTGCTCCCTGGAGGTGACAGCCATCACGTCTCTGGGGGCGGCTGGAGTGTGGCAGAGGGCCCGGCAGCACTGCGGGCTCCCCCAGGGCGTCAGGGCCGCCGGGCGCCGGGCTCATGGCTGCTGCAGCAGGCAGTTCCCTGGAAAAGGCCAGTGAATAGTTGAGGGCCCGCAGAGGCTAGTGGTTCAGCCACGTGCTGTGCCGCTCAGCCTGGTGGATTTATCGTCTTGGGTCTCCCCTTCCTCTCGTGTGACGGAGGTGATGGTGTGGGTCTAGTTAAGACTGGAAGCCCAGTGACAGCCGCGCTCTCCTCTCGTAGCCTCCCGGGGATGACTACATGGGGATGGTGAAGAGGAGCCCCTCGCCGCCCGAGGCCTGCCGGGGCCAGCTCCTCCCGGACTGGTGGATGCAGCAGGCCAGCGCAGGTGAGGGCGGGAGCCCCGCGCCGCCCTGACGGCCATCAGTCTTCATGCCTTGCTGCTGGGGGCGGGCAGGCAGCGGGGCAGCCCTGACTCCTGTTTTCCTGAAGGTGACTGCGCCCAGCAAACTGTGGTGGCTTCTGACCCCACAGGCAGAGCCCAGCCACAGCCAAGCCCCGCTTGCCACCGTCCCCTGAAGGCAGTATGTCCTTCCTGTCGGAGGTGGCGCTCCCCACTGGGCTTCTGGCAAGAGTGGGCAGAGGGGCAGGAGGCCATGTGGGCTGTAGGTCCGTCAGGTCAGCCTCTGTGACACTGAGGCCTCAGGGTCAGGGATGACCCAGCATGTCTGAGACAGAGGGAGCGTGGAGCCTGGAGCCTGTGCCAGGGGCTGCGTTCCTGCCTCGAGCCCCCTTTTACTGAATATAAAGCGGAGACACCAGGATCCGCTCCCAGGGTGGTGAGGATGGACTGAGGCCTCCACCCTCTCGTTAGCTCCTGATGCCCCGTCCTGCTCCTTGAAATGACCCTCCTCGCATGGGCACGGGCCCCTCTGCTTCCTCCCTCACCTTTCTGTCCCCTGTGATGGACCGGGAGGTGACTGCTGGCCCAGCGGCCTCAGAGGTGGCCAGGCTTCAGGGCCTGGTGTTGCCCTGACTCCCTGAGCTGCAGCAGCACGCCCGGGGAACCCTCGAGCCCCAGGCTCCCCTCCGAGATCAGGCTGGGGTGGGGGCTGCAGTCCAGTGGTGGTTTCGGGAGCAGACCCCCCCTGGGTGGGAAGGAAGTGTGGCCCCACAGTGTCACTGGTCCACAGTCCCACAGGACCGAGGAAATTTCCTCCACACCAGTCGGGTTGAGGTCCGGTTTTCTGAAACGTAGTCGCTGTGCTGGAGAGGAGAACACTCAGCACAGTGGAGGCCTGTGGCAGAGCCTGGGGAGCGCGCGAGGACTTTAGAGAAACCTGGAGGAACGTGGGGCTGCCTCTGACGCTGCTTTCTTTCTTCGGCAGGCCTGCCGCTGGTGCCGGGGTACAGTGCCTATGACCCCCACCACTCAGGTAGGGGGGCTCGGGGGCTCAGAGCAGGGTGGGGGCACCGGGGGATGGGGCAGCGCGCTCTTTGATAGGCTCTCAGGATCAGTGGGCGCCCGGAGGGTGGTGAATGAGCGCGATCTGGTGTGGGAGGTGGGGAGCCTGGCTCCTCCTCCTCACTGCTGGGGAGTGAGTGAGTGGCGTCTCAGGGCCTGTTCTTGAGTAGGAGCCACAGACGGAGCCACAGAGCTCCCGACAGGTGGGATCCTGCAGGAGGAAGGGTGTGGGACTCGGTGAGCCCAGGTGGACTGAGCGAATCGTCGGCGCCTCGGGCTCCTCTGTGGAGTAGGGACAGCCGAGACAGCCCCCTCAGCAGCACCTTGAGGGCTGGTGTGGCGTTGCTGCAGCTTTCTGGGCCCTGTCTCTGGTGTCGGGCTGCTTTACTGACACACCGTCCCCCCACACCTGAGGTTACGATGATGACGCTGGTATTGGTGGTGGTGGTGGATGCCACTGCACGCGTGTCCAGCTGGGCGCCGGATCCATGCTGCTCATCACTGTGCCACCTCTAGGCAGGTGCCGCTGCTCCTGCCTCGGCACAGGCTCGGGACCCGGCCCCGGGCTGCCCCGTCTGCTCCCATCTCCACAGCAGAGGTGGCCTGTGCTTCGTGGTGGTCTAGTTTTGCTGGGGGTGCGGACTGTGGCCTCTGGGATTCACACTCGGGCTCAGTGGTGGTGTCTTCCCCACCAGCTGCCCGGCTCCGAGAGAAGTGAGCAACCTGGCTCATCCAGACGGACCACGGGACATCAGGGCTGTGGGTCTTGGGCTTCCCGGTGCAGCGGAGGGAACGGGGCTCAGTGGGCCATCTCGACCATGGCCCTCACCAGATGGGGGTACTGGGGGGGCTGGAACTGGGTCTCCCCAGGCAGGAGGATAAGGGAAATGAACCCCTGTCCTCAGAGCTCGTCGCCGTTTCTAGCAGCCTGCGAGCTGGGGGTGGTCAGGACTCAGCTTCACAGGAGGAACCAGGCTTAGAGGTTCAGTCCTCTGCCAGGGGTCCCTTAGCCAGGGAAGCAGAGTTGGGGGTTCAGACCTGGGCATCTGTGCCCACCAGAGCCACGTCCAGGGTAGACTGCTGACTGGTGCTTTCCGGGCCGGGGAGTCACAGGCACTGGGCTGGGGGCGAGAAGACAGCCTGGGGAAGAAGATCCTGGGTGGTGCCGGAGCCATCCAGCATGCGGGGAGACCCACGGCCATGGCCCAGCCAGGAGAGTCCACCGCCACTCCTGCGGAGGTGGTGGACTTCGGTCCCTCTGCTCGGTTCACACACACGCCCTGCTGGGTAAACAGGTCGTCAGGGGTCCCCTGTCCTCAGCCCTGCAGTGAGCGAGGTGGGCAGGGTGCAGTGGGGAGTGGGGTCCCCTGCCTCTGGATGGCCCTGTGGACACAGACACAGCTGGGCTCGCCTCCCCCACATTTTCTAGAGACTAGGAGTCTGGATTTCTGTGTGAAGCCTTCCATACAAAACGTGGGCAGCATGTTCAGGGCCCCCCTCCACTGGTGGTCCACACGCGCCTGTGTGCCGGCGTGCGCTGTGTCCGTGCAGTGGCCGGGGTCACGGGCAACGTCTGGAGCAGACAGTGCAGCGGACACGGGGCAGCCTGCTGGGGAGGATGGGGCCAGGTCCCCACCTAGCAGTTGTGCGGTCAGGGTGAGCCCGTCACCTCGTGCACCTGTCCCTCGCCTGGTGGCTGGCGTGATGGCCTCGTCCTCGAGTGGGTGTGAGGACTCGGTGAGCGAGGCCGGGGCACAGCACCTGGCGCAGCTGAGAGCAGAGCTGTGATGGGAGTCGGCTCTCAGCTCCGTGTCATCCCAATTCATGGAGTCACCGCTGACACGGTGCTCACTCGTGCCAGACAGACACACTTTCACGGCCCTCAGCCACCTGGCGAGGCCGTTGTCTCCACTTTGCTGAAGGGGAGACTGAGACACGGAGTAGGGGACCCCCTGCCCCAACCCCTGGCTGGGCCCCCGTCTCAGGTGGCCAGGTCCCAGGGTCCCTGCTCCTGGTGTCTTTGAGCCGCCGCCCTGGTCAGACTGTCCCCCAGCAGGGCCGTCCTCCAGGAGCAGGGACAGGCGATGATGGGCTCCCCGGGGGCCGTGCTGAGGTGGTTCTCCTCGGGGACCCCTCTGCAAGGCTGGGGTGGGTGCATGTCCTCGCTCAGGCCCTCCCGGGCCCCCCACCCCCTTTCCCCTGCTCTGGCCTCTCCGGAGCACCTGTGTGGCAGCCGTTCACACGGTCAGAGGCACTGGTGTGAGATAAGGCCTCGGTGACAACAAGGCCAAGGGGTAGAGTGGTGAGAGTCGATCTGGAGTGTTCTGTTCACTTGGGACAAAGGTCGGCGCTGCTCTGGAAGGGAGGGAGTGTCAGGCATGCAGACTAGGTGTGGGGGGAGGGGGATGAGATGTGGGTTGGGGACGCAGGTGCACAGCTGCACGGGCTCAGTGTTCCCGAATGTCAAGTAAATGAGGTGGACCAGGGCACCCGAAGACCCCAGCAGTGTGTGAGCCGGGACCCCGCTGAGCTCCAGCGTGGGAGAAGATGGCGCCTGCAACTGCAGCAGGCAGCCTCACCATCCGATCAGGGGTTCCTTGTGCAGAGCCCAGCGCGAGGGTCCACCTGGGCCTGCCAGGTGGCCGCCTGCAGGGCTACCCCTGACAATGGGGCAGGTGGTTGGTACACCGCACACATTCGGGGACACAGTGGAGTCGGGCCATTCACGGCTGAGTGGCTCCACAGGCGGCCCGCGGCAGGGCTGGGGCCCCAGGCCCATCGGTCGTGTGTGTGGTTCTTGTGGCAGATGCTGGGTGTTACTGTGTATTGTAACAGTATGGGTCTACCATGCAGGTCCCTCTTGGGAAGGAGGGGTCCCTAGGATCTGCTGCTCTGTTCACTCCCATTGCAGAGGTGCCCCAACCTTAGTCACTTGAGGCCCCACCTTTGCCACTGGTTTTCACATCAGGGTGTTGCCTAGACTATTAACAATGTCTTGCGTTTTCCGTCAGTCAGTCTCAGTTTTACAATTTAAACTTAAGTGGAGACCATCCATCGTAGCCTGTAAAACAGAACCAGTCGTGCTTGCTTTAAGTAGGAAGGCAGAGGCCACAGCAGGTTCAGCGGAGCCCAGACCCTGTGGCGTCTGCCCCCACGGCTCACAGCCTGTCTGAGGGAGGTGGGCAGCGTTGTTAGGAGTCCTCAGCGCCGCACTGGGGTTTTCTTCCTGAGGTGACCAGACACAGAGAGTGTGGAAAGTGGGATCGTCTTTTCATTTATTGAATGCTGTCTCCACTCCTCCCCCGCAAACCCACCTCAGGAACCTTAGGTGTGGCATATTTTGGGAAACATTGCCTTGAGTACTTTACAGACTTCTTCCCAAGAATAGGTTTGGGTGAAGGGTTTGAGATTCTTAATTGGAAATTCAGGCAACCCCAAAGCGACTGTGAATTTGTCAGGAAACAGATTACATCTTTGCTTTCTCTAACCTGGAAATCACATCTAGCATTTCCTTCCATTATGAATGTGGGCAGTACTGTGTGTGTACATACATATGTACGTTTGTACATATGTATATACATGGGTACACATTGTAGTCTAACATTGCATGCTGTGGTATACCAATGCTGTAGCAATGCCTGTGACGTGGAGCTGTTTTCCTAAGAAATTAACATGGTTGACCCTCAGCTGTGACTTGTAAATTACAGCAGTGAAGAGACAGAAGTTGGGTGGGAGGGCACCACAGTAAATATTACTGCTTTGACTCACTGGCTTGCGTGGTGATGCTTGGTGTTTATTCATGCTTATAAAAACGTTATTTCTAGAAGGGGTGCGTGAACTTCCCCAGAAAGTGAAGAGGCCCCAGGTGCAGAGGGCCACCCCTTCCCATCCTCCTGGGAAGGCAGGCTTGGGGACAGGTGGGCACAGCAGGGATGATGCCCCCCCGCCAATGGCCCCTGACTGTCCCCGTCTCCCCACAGCCTTCTCCCAGATGGTCATCAGCTTCTACTACGGGGGCAAGCTGGTGGGCCAGACCACCACCACGTGCCCCGAGGGCTGCCGCCTGTCGCTGGGCCAGCCTGGCCTGCCAGGCGGGAAGCTGTATGGGCCCGAGGGCCTGGAGCTGGTGCGCTTCCCGCCGGCTGACGCCATCCCCAGCGAGCGGCAGCGGCAGGTGACGCGGAAGCTGTTCGGGCACTTGGAGCGCGGCGTCCTCCTGCACAGCAGCAGGCAGGGTGTGCTGGTCAAACGGCTGTGCCAGGGTCGCGTGTTCTACAGTGGGAATGTTGCGCCCACCCGCGACCGGCCCAACAAGCTGGAGCGTGACGAGGTGGTCAGGGTCTTCGACACCAGCCAGTTCTTCCGAGGTCAGTGCCACGCACCTCCCTCCTGTCCGCATCCAGGGGTGGCTTGCCGAGGGGCCTGGGCCGGGGTGCCCCTGCCTTTGAGCCCTGCCAGCTCTCCCCAAGCCACCTGGGCCCCTCCTTTGTGACCCCCATGTCTGGAGGGGCCACCTCTGAGGGCGAGTCACAGTACTGAGAACCTCGCCCGCTGCTGTGGGCTGCCCCTCACCGGGGAGCTGGGATGAACAGTCTCAGGACCCCCCTCCAGCCTGTGGGGTCATAACTCCCAGGGGCTATGTCCACATCCTGAGACACACTGACCTTGTACACGCAGCATGGGACCGCTGCTCGGGGCTGCTGCTGTCCTGTGAGGGGGTGGTTAGGCTCCCACTGTGGGAGCTCCCCCTGGAAGCTCAGGCTGGAGGATCACTCATTCTGGTCCTGAGGCTGCCGGCCAGTCCCCAGAGCCTTGATCATCTCTCTGTAGCAGCAGCCACCGCCAGACACCTCCTAGGGGGCTTCCTAGAGAAGGGGCCTGGAAGGGTGGGCGGGCATAGGTGCAAGAGCCCTGACTCCCATCTGGCCAAGAGGGTGAGTGGCTGGGCTTCACTAAACGCCCTTACCTCTCCCGACCCTCTGCCCCATGCACAGAGCTGCAGCAGTTCTACAACAGCCAGAGCCGGCTGCCCGACAGCAGGGTGGTGCTGTGCTTCGGAGAGGAGTTTCCGGACACGACCCCGCTGCGCTCCAAGCTCATCCTTGTCCAGGTGAGAGCAGGGTAGGCCCAGGCCACTGGGACAGGGACTCACGTGTGAGCAGGCCTGGGTGAGACCCCAAGTAGACAAGAGGATCCTCTTCACCTCTGAACTAAATTTTCAGGTTCTAGGACTCTCAAAATCTACATGGTTTCCACTCGGTTTTTTTAAAAACTCAAAACCACCTTTTCAGAAAGAGTCTTCCAGTTCAGTTTTCTTAAGGTCTAGATGATAGATGAGGGCTTTGGTGAGCTTTGGCGATAGATGAGGCCCTGGTGAGCTCTAGTCAGAAGTGAACTTCACGGTGGAATTGTGGGCCCCAGCTCTCCAGCCTGGGACATGCTGGGAGGGTGTAGCCTGCACCTAGGGGTCCTGGAGGTTCTGGGTGACAGCTCTGGACTGGGTGCGCAGAGAGCCCCCCTCCCCCTGCTTTGTCTCTGACCTGTGCGCTGATGTCCCAGGTGGAGCAGCTATACGTCCGGCAGCTGGTGGAAGAAGCGGGGAAGGGCTGTGGCCCTGGCTCCTTGATGCAGGCCCCCGAGGAGCCCCCACCAGACCAGGTCTTCCGGATGTTTCCAGAGATCTGTGCCTCCCACCAGAGACCTTTCTTCAGAGAAAACCAACAGATCACAGTTTAAGTCTCCAGGGCACCGCCGCCCACCCACCCCCCACAGCTAGAATCTCATTATTACAATTACTGTCGGATGTGGAGGCCTTCACCCTGCTCTTCGATTGGTGAGGGCGTCATGAGGACCCGACGGGGAACAGCGCCGTGCCCACTTCTGTCACTCAGGTAGAAGCATCGAAACTCAACCAGATGCTCCAGAGGCTGAGCTGTGTCCTGCGGTTAGGACATTCTTTCCTGCGTTTCCCTCTGATCATCGTTAGTTGCTACGACTCTTTCAGCATTTGGGGCTACCTGAGGTTTCCAGAGACCTGGCATTCAGTTTTACTAGCAGGTAGCTGCTTCCAGGAAAGAATCCTGGAAAAGAAGACCACTTTTGTTTTTATCTTTGGTTAGAGCTAGAGTTAGGATTCCATGTGCTTGAATCAGTGAAGTGTCTCCTTACCTTTAAGCATGTTGATAAGATTTAAAAACACTTGGATACCAGCCTACCTTTCATAAGTGAAAGCAGAACTCCTGGCTCTTTAGAAGAAGGCATGTTCGTCCTAGAATCTGGTGTTAGACACGCATCTCCCTGCCAGGTGAGCTGGTGTCTCCATCTTCAGATGCTGAAAACTTTCCTTTTGGGCCCTTGTTGCCAGGAAGCTTAGGGCTGAATTCATCTTTCATTTCTGTCATTAAATCATCCAACATACGACTCTTTCATTCTCAATAGTTTTGACCTATTTTAAAAATATTTGTACTTTTCATTATTTTTTTTAAATTAATGATCCTATTGTAAACTGTCTTGAATCTTTTTTATATAAAGTGGGCAAAATATAAACCACAAGTTCAAAAATAACTGTGGATGGATGGAATAGACTTTTTGATTGTGCCTTTGATTCAGTCAGCCATTTGTGGGCCAGGTTCTGGGACGTGTAGGGGCGGCTCGGGGATGTTGGATAGGATGTGTCCGCTTCTCACCATGACACTGGTCCCTTGGCCCTAGCACTCCTTGGGGGTCAAACATGACGCTGCTCAGCATGGAGAGAAGGGAGCCCTCCTACACTGTTGAGAACGTACCTTAGGGTGGCCACTATGGAGAATAGTGCAGAGGTTCCTTAAAACACTAAAGATAGGGCTTTCAGCATCCTGCAGTCCCACTCCTGGGCACGTATGCAAACAAAGCTATACTTTGAAAAGATCCACATCCTCTTATATTCAGGGCAATATTCACAACAGCCAAGACATGGAAGCAACCTGAGTGTCCATCAACAGATGCATGGGTAAGAAGGTGTGATGAGATACATATGTATGCATTTATATATGCACACACAGTGGGACATAACTCATAGAAAAGGAAGGAAATAAGGCCATTTGCAGCAACATGGATGGGCCTAGAGATTATTGCACTGAGTTAGAGGAAAGATAAATACCATATGATACGACTTACATGTGAAATCTAAAATATGGCACAAATGAACTCACCGAAGCAGAAACAGACTCACAGACACACTGACTTGTGGTTGCCAAGGTGGCAGTGATGAGTTTGGGATTAGTGGAAGGAAACTTTTATACAGACTATATAAATGATGCCCTACTATATAACACGAACTATATTCGACAAGAATATGAAGAAATACGTGAATCACTCTGTTGTATGGCAAAAATTAACCTGCCACTCAGCTATACTTTTTAATAAAGCAAAATTTTAAGAAAATGTCCCATTGGCTAATAAGTTAAAAAAATTCCCACTAGCTAGCTATTTTACATATGGGAATTTGCTGTTTGATACAGAAAGCTCAAATACAGTGTTCTGTGACCAGCTGGAGGGGTGGGAGGTGGGATGGAGTTTTAAGAGGGAGGGGACATATGTGTACCTGGGGCTGATTCATGTTGCTGGATGGCAGAAACCAATACAACATTGTAATTATCCTCCAATTAAAAAAAAGAAAACTATACACTAGTAAATGGCAATCCACTCCAGTACTATTGCCTGGAAAATCTCATGGACGGAGGAGCCTGGTAGGCTGCAGTCCATGGGGTCACAAAGAGTCGGACACCACTGAGGGACTTCAATCAACCAATTATAATATACACTAGTAAAAAATAATGAAAAATTATGGTAAAATACATGAAACTTTTTACGATAACCCCACTACACATCAAATTCTGCCCTTGAACACAGTATAATTTCAGTGGAGATGTCCCAGTTTTAGTCCTGGGAGAACTTACCCTATTTACTAGCTGTGCCTCTACTCCACAGAAATGTGTCCGCGTGTCCACCCTCAGTTGTGACACTCAAGACATTGGCTAATAAGTTAAAAAAATTCCCACTAGCTAGCTATTTTACATATGGGAATTTGCTGTTTGATACAGAAAGCTCAAATCCAGTGTTCTGTGACCAGCTGGAGGGGTGGGAGGTGGGATGGAGTTTTAAGAGGGAGGGGACATATGTGTACCTGGGGCTGATTCATGTTGCTGGATGGCAGAAACCAATACAACATTGTAATTATCCTCCAATTAAAAAAAAGAAAACTATACACTAGTAAATGGCAATCCACTCCAGTACTATTGCCTGGAAAATCTCATGGACGGAGGAGCCTGGTAGGCTGCAGTCCATGGGGTCACAAAGAGTCGGACACCACTGAGGGACTTCAATCAACCAATTATAATATACACTAGTAAAAAATAATGAAAAATTATGGTAAAATACATGAAACTTTTTACGATAACCCCACTACACATCAAATTCTGCCCTTGAACACAGTATAATTTCAGTGGAGACGTCCCAGTTTTAGTCCTGGGAGAACTTACCCTATTTACTAGCTGTGCCTCTACTCCACAGAAATGTGTCCGCGTGTCCACCCTCAGTTGTGACACTCAAGCCAGGCAGAAGCCCGAGGCCAGCAGCTTGCTTGGCTCATGGCTTCCTCTGTGCAGGATGGCACACGCCTCTGCACCCACTTAGTCATCTTCATGATTCGAAAGCGCTCGATAACCAACGGCATTCTTCACAGAACTAGAACAAAACATTCTAAAATTTGTATGGAAACACAAAGTATCCCCCAAACCTAAACCAATATTGGTTTCTGCCATCCATCAACACGAATCAGTCATAGGTACACATACATCCCCTCCCTCCTGAACCACCCTCCCACCTCCCAGAGGAAAACAGCCCCAGCAGTCTGGCTTCCTCACTTGTGACTGTACTATCGATACAGAGCTACAGTAATGAAATCAACATGGTCCTGGTACAAAAAGGACAACAGGTCAGTGGAACAGGAGAGACAGTCCAGAGATAGACTCCCAGGTACTTGGGGTAACTAATCTGTGACAAAGGAGGCAAGAATATACACTGTTGAAAAGGCAGTCTGTTAAAGTAAGTGGGGCTGGGGAAACTGAACAGCTCCATGTAAGAGCGTGAAAGCAGAGCACTCTAACAGCATACACAAAAACTCAAAATGGCTCAAAGGCCTTCATGTTGGACCACACACCATAAAACGAGGAAAACACAGGCATAACACACTGACACAAATCACAGCAGTGTCTTTGTTGATCCGCCTCCTAGATTTGTGAAAATAAAAATAAATGGGGCCTATTAAATTTAAAAGCTTTCACAGAGTGAAGGAAACCATAAACAGTGAAAAGACAACTGACAAAGTGGGAGAAAATGTTTGCAAATGAAGTGACTGACAAGGGATTAATCTCCAATATTTACAAAGAGCTTGTGCAGCCCAGTGTCAGAAAAGCAACAACCACAAAATCCCAATCAGAAAAAGGACAGAAGATCTAAATAGACATTACTCCAAAGAGCACATGAAAAAGTGTTCAACATCATTAATTATTCAGTTCAGTTGCTCAGTCGTGTTCGACTCTTTGCGACCCCATGAATCGCAGCACGCCAGGCCTCCCTGTCCATAACCAACACCTGGAGTTCACTCAAACTCATGTCCATCGAGTCGGTGATTCCATCCAGCCATTTCATCCTCTCTGTCCTTTTCCTCTTGCCCCCAATCCCTCCCAGCATCAGGGTCTTTTCCAATGAGTCCTCTTCACATCAGGTGGACAAAGTATTGGAGTTTCAGCTTCAGCGTCAGTCCTTCCAATGAACACCCAGGACTGATCTCCTTTAGGATGGACTGGTTGGATCTCCTTGCAGCCCAAGGGACTCTCAAGAGTCTTCTCCAACACCACAGTTCAAAAGCATCAATTCTTTGGCGCTCAGCTTTCTTCACAGTCCAACTCTCACATCCATACATGACCACTGGAAAAACCATAGGCTTGACTAGACAGATCTTTGTTGACAAAGTAATATTTCTGCTTTTGAATATGCTATCTAGGTTGGTCATAACTTTTCTTCCAAGGAGTAAGCGTCTTTTAATTTCATAGCTGCAATCAGCATCTGCAGTGATTTTAGAGCCCCCCAAAATAAACACTGATACTATTTCCACTGTTTCCCCATCTATTTGCCATGAAATGATGGGACCAGGTGCCATGATCTTCGTTTTCTGAATGTTAAGCTTTCAGCCAACTTTTCCACTCTCCTCTTTCATTAAGAGGCTTTTTAGTTCCTCTCTGCTTTCTGCCATAAGGGTGATGTCATCTGCATATCTGAGGTTATTGATATTTCTCCCAGCAATCTTGATTCCAGCTTGTGCTTCTTTCAGCCCATCGTTTCTCATGATGTACTCTGCATATAAGTTAAATAAGCAGGGTGACAATATACAGCCTTGACATACTCCTTTTCCTATTTGGAGCCAGTCTGTTGTTCCATGTCCAGTTCTAACTGTTGCTTCCTGACCTGCATACAGATTTCTCAAGAGGCAGGTCA
>SJYC01113144.1:0-101726 GCA_006408675.1 Madoqua kirkii
AGGTGGTCTGGTATTCCCATCTCTTTCAGAATTTCCCACACACACAGTCAAAGGTTTTGGCATAGTCAATAAAGCAGAAATAGATGTTTTTCTGGAACTCTCTTGCTTTTTTGATGATCCAGCAGATGTTGGAAAAGGTCAGTTTTCATTCCAATCCCAAAGAAAGGCAATGCCAAAGAATGCTCAGACTACCGCACAATTGCACTTGTCTCACATGCTAGTAAAGTAATGCTCAAAATTCTCCAAGCCAGGCTTCAGCAATATGTGAACCGTGAACTTCCAGATGTTCAAGCTGGTTTTAGAAAAGGTAGAGGAACCAGAGATCAAATGCCAACATCCGCTGGATCACTAATTATTAGAAAAACGCAAATCAAAGCTACAATGAAGTATCACCTCACACCAGTCAGGCCATCATCAACAAGTATACAAACAATAAATGCGGGAGAGGGTGTGGAGACAAGGGAATCCTCTTACACTGTTGATGGACATGTATGTTGGTGCAGCCACTATGGAGAATAGTATGGAAGCTCCTTAAAATACTAAAAAGAGAGTCACCATATGACCCAGCAATCTGTGTCCTGGGCATATATCCAGATAAAACTATAAGTTGAAAAGAAACATGCACCCCTATATTCATTGCAGTACTGTTCACAATAGCCAAGACATGGAAGCAACCTAAGTGTCCCTCGACAGAGGAATGGAGAGAGAAGATGTGTATTCACATGGTGGACTATTACAGCCATAAGAACGAACGAAATGATGCCATTTGTGGCAACATGAATAGGCCTAGAGATTATCATACCAAGTGAAGTCAGTCAGAAAGAGAAAAACCAATATCATGATATGACTTATACCTGGAGCCCAAAATATGGCACACATGAACTTATCTTAAGAAACTGGGCAGATTGGCCCCAGGGTGGCCAGTGGCAGCCATGAGGCTGGGGTGCCCTCTGCTCCTGGGTGTCCTCCAACATTGGCTCCAGCCTTCCCCAGACCCCCTTCCCTGCAACTCCAGCAGGGCCTCTGCCTTGACCCCCAGGCAGTATGCTGACCAACATCCAACAGCTTGTTGAAGGTTTATACACTCAATGAGGGCCAGCAGTGGGACAAGCAGGGAGCCGGTCATGTCATCCAGCTACCTGGAGCAGCTGAAGGGCATGTCCTGCTAGTCAGGGCCTGACAAAACGTGGTCCACTGGAGAAGGGAATGGCAAACCACTTCAGTGTCCTTGCCTTGAGAACTCCATGAACAGTATGAAAGGTCAAAAAGATATGACACAGAAAGATGAGCCCCCCAGGTTGGTAGATGTCCAGTATGCAACAGGGAAAAAGCAGATACAGGAAAAATGGCATTCATTTCATTATCCAGAAAGAATGAAGAGGATAAGCCAAAGTGTAAAGGACACCCAGTTGTGGATGTGACTGGTGATGGAAGTAAAGTCTGATGCTGTTAAGAACAATATTGCATAGGAACCTGGAATGTTAGATCCACAAATCAAGGAAAATTGGAAGCAGTCAGACAGGAGATGGCAAGAATGAACATTGACATTTTAGGAATTAGTGAACAAAAATGGACTGGAATGGGCGAATTTAATTCAGATGACCATTGTATCTACTACTGTGGGAAAGAATCCCTTAGAATGAATGGAGTAGCCCAATAGTCAACAAATGAGTCTGAAATGCAGTTCAGTCCAGTCACTCAGTTGTGTCCAACTCTGTGACCCCATGGACTGCAGCACGCCAGGCCTCCCTGTCCATCACCAACTTCCAGAGTTTATTCAAATTCATGTCAATTGAGTTGGTGATGCCATCTAACCATCTCATCATCTGTCGTCCCCTTCTCCTCCCACCTTCAATCTTTCCCAGCATCAGGGTCTTTTCCAATGAGTCAGGTCTTCACATAAGGTGGCCAAAGTTTCAGCTTCAGCATCAGTTCTTCCTATGAATATTCTGGACTGATTTCCTTTAGGATGGACTGGTTGGATTTCCTTGCAGTCCAAGGGACTCTCAAGAATCTTCTCCAATACCACAGTTCAAAAGCATCAATTCTTTAGCGCTCAGCTTTCTTTATAGTCCATCTCTCACATCTATACATGACTAATGGAAAAACCATAGCTTTGACTAGATGGACCTTTGTTGACAAAGTAACATCTCTGCTTTTTAACATGCTGTCTAGGTTGGTCATAACTTTTCTTCTAAGGAGCAAGCATCTTTTAATTTCATGGCTGCAGTCACCATCTGCAGTGTTTTTGGAGCCCTTCAAAATAAAATCAGTCATTGTTTCCACTATTTTCCCATTTATTTGCCGTGAGGTGATGGACTGGATGTCATGATCTTAGTTTTCTGAATGTTGAGCTTTAAGCCAGCTTTTTCACTGTCCTCTTTCACTTTCATCAAGAGGCTCTTTAGTTCCTCTTCGCTTTCTGCCATAAAGGTGGTGTCATCTGCATATCTGTGGTTATTGATATTTCTCCTGGCAATCTTGATTCCAGCTTGTGATTCATCCAGCCCAGTGTTTCTCACCATGTACTCTGTATATAAGTTAAATAAGCAGGCTGACAATATATAGTCTTGACATACTCCTTTCTGTATTTGGAACCAGTCTGTTGTTCCATGTCCAGTTCTAACTATTGCTTCCTGACCTGCATACAGATTTCTGAGGAGCCAAGTCAGGTGGTCTTGGTATTCCCATCTCTTTAAGAATTTTCCACAGTTTGTTGTGATCCACAGAGTTTGTTGTGATCCTAAATGCAGTACTTGGGTGCAATCTTAAAAATGACAGAATGATTCTGTTTGTATCTAAGGCAAACCATTCAATATCACAGTAATCCAAGTCTGTGCCTGATCCACTAATGCCAAAGAAACTGAAGTTGAATGGTTCTATGAAGACCTACAAGACCTCCTAGAGCTAACCAAAAAAGATGTCCTTTTCATCATAAAGGACTCGAATGAAAAATTAGAAAGTCAAGAGATAAATGGAGTAACAGGCAAATTTGGCCTGGGAGTACAAAATGAAGCAGGGCAAAGGCTAACAGAGTTTTGCCAAGAGAATGCACTGGTCACAGCAAACACCATCTTCCAACAACACAAGAATCAGTTCTACATTTGGACATCACCAGATGGTCAATACCAAGATCAGATTGTTTGTATTCTTTGCAGCTAAATAAGGAGAA
This sequence comes from Madoqua kirkii, assembly GCA_006408675.1. Lineage (NCBI taxonomy): Eukaryota > Metazoa > Chordata > Mammalia > Artiodactyla > Bovidae > Madoqua > Madoqua kirkii. Next base: position 3,173 of record SJYC01113144.1, read on the forward strand.
GTTCTAAAGAGTCAGGAAAAACAAGATTTGGAGCTGAGTGTCCGACTTTATTTTTTGGGGCTCCAAAATCACTGCAGATGGTGACTGCAGCCATGAAATGAAAAGACGCTTACTCCTTGGAAGAAAAGTTATGACCAACCTAGATAGCATATTTAAAAGCAGAGACACTACTTTGCCAACAAAGGTCCATCTAGTCAAGGCTATGGTTTTTCCAGTAATCATGTATGGATGTGAGAGTTGGACTGTGAAGAAAGCTGAGCACCAAAGAATTGATGCTTTTGAACTGTGGTGTTGGAGAGAACTCTTGAGAGTCCCTTGGACTGCAAGGAGATCCAACCAGTCCATTCTGAAGGAGATCAGCCCTGGGATTTCTTTGGAGGGAATGACACTGAAGTTGAAACTCTAGTCCTTGGGCCACCTCATGCAAAGAGTTGACTCACTGGAAAAGACTCTGATGCTGGGAGGGATTGGGGGCAGGAGGAGAAGGGGGCTACAGAGGGTGAGATGGCTGGATGGCATCACTGACTCGATGGACGTGAGTCTGAGCGAACTCCAGGAGTTAGTGATGGACAGCGAGGCTTGGAGTGCTGCGATTCATGGGGTCTCAAAGAGTCTGACACGACTGAGTTGATTGAACTGAACTGTGGCTCAGATCATCAGCTCCTTATTGCAAAATTCAGGCTCAAATGGAAAAAAGGGAAAACCACTAGGCCACTCAGTTATGACCTAAATCAAATCTCTTATGATGATACAGTTGAAGTGATGAATAGATTCAAGGGACTAGATCTGGTAGACAGAGTGCCTGAACAACTATGGATGGAGGTTTGCACTGTTGTACAGGAGCTGGTGACCAAAACCATCCCCAAGAAAAAGAAATGCAAGAAGGCAAAATGGTTTTCTGAGGAGCACTTACAAATAGCAGAGAAAAGAAGAAAAGTGAAATGCAAAGGAGAAAAGGGGAAAGATATACCCATCTGAATGTAGAATTCCAGAGAATAGCAAGGAGAGATAAGGAAGCCCTCTTAAGTGAACAATGCAAATAAACAGAAGAAAACAATAGAATAGGAAAGACTGGAGATCTCTTCAAGGAAATTAGAGATACCAAGGAAACATTTAATGCAAAATAGACTCTATAAAGGATAGAAATGTCAAAGACCTAACAGAGGAGAAGAGATTAAGAAGAGGTGGCAAGAATATACAGGAGAACTATACAAAAAGATCTTCAATGAACCAGATAGCCACAATGGTATGGTCACTCACCTAGAGCCAGACATGGTGGAATATGAGGTCAAGTGGGCCTTAGGAAGCCTTACTACGAACAAAATTAGTGGAGGTGACAGAATTCCAGCTGAGCCATTTCAAATCCCAAAAGATGATGCTGTTAAAGTGCTGCACTCAACATGCCAGCAAATTTGGAAAACTCAGCAGTGGCCACAGGACTGGAAAAAATCAGTTTTCGTTCCAGTTCCAAAGAAGGGCAATGCAAAAGAACATTCAGACTACTGTGCAATTGGACTCATTTCACATGCTAGCAAGGCAACGCTGAAAATCCTTCAAGCTAGGCTTCAACAATATGTGAACCAAGAACTTTCATTCTTGGTTACAAGCTGGATTTCAAAAAGGCAGAGAAATCAGAGATCAAATTGCCAACATCTGTTGGATGATAGAAAAAGCAAGGAAATTCCAAAAGAACATCTACTTCTGCTTCATTGACTACACTAAAGCCTTTGACTGTGTGGATCACAATAAACTGTGGAAAATTCTGAAAGAAATGGGAATACCAGACCACCTTACCTGCTTCCTGAGAAACCTGTATGCAGATCAAGAAGCAACAGTTGCAAGTGGACATGGAACAATGGACAGGTTCAAAATTGGGAAAGGAGTACGTCAAGGCTGTATATTGTCACCCTACTTATTTAACTTACATGCAGAGCACATCATGTGAAATGCCAGGATGGATGAAGCACAAGATGGAATCAAGATTGCCAGAAGGAATAGCAATAACCTCAGATATGCAGATGACACCACTCTTATGGCAGAAAGTGAAGGGGAACTAAAGAGCCTTTTGATGAAAGTGAAAGAAGAGAGTAAAAAAACTGGCTTAATACTCAACATTCAAAAAACTAAGATCATGGCATCCAGTCTCATCACTTCATGGCAAATAGATAGGGAAACAAAGGAAACAGTGAGAGACTTTATTTTCTTGGACTCCAAAACACTGCAGATGGTGACTGCAGCCATGAATGAAACTAAAAGATGCTTGCTTCTTGGAAGAAAAGCTCTGACAAACCTAGACAGCATATTAAAAAGCAGAGACATTACTTTGCCAACAAAGGCCGGTCCAGTCAAAGCTATGTTTTTCCAGTAGTCATGTATGGATGTGAGAGTTTGACCATGAAGAAGACTAAGTGCCAAAGAACTGATGCTTTCAAACTGTTCTGGAGAAGACTCGAGAGCCCCCTGGAGTGCAAGGAGATGGAACCAGTCAATCCTAAACAAAATCAACCCTGAATATTCATTGGAAGCTCCCATGCTGAAACTGAAGCTCCAATACTTTGGCCACCTGATGTGAAGAGCTGACTCACTGGAAAAGACCCTGGTGCTGGACAAGATTGAGGGCAGGAAGAGAAGGGGGGCAACAGAGGACAAGAAGCTTGCATCACTGACTCAATGGACATGAGTTTAAGCAAACTGGGAGATAGTGAAGGACAGGAAACCTGGTGTGCTACCATCCATGGGGTCTCAAAGAGTTATATGTGACTAAGCGACTGAACACCAACAACAATGAAACTGAATCAGACTCACAAATACAAAAATCAAAGATTTGTTTACTAAAGGAGAAACTTATGGGAAGTGATACATTAGGAGATTGGGATTAACATATACACACTGTGGCGTGTTAATCACTCAGTCGTGTCTGACTCTTAGCAACACTACGGACTATAGCCCACCAGGCTCCTCTGTCCATGGGATTTCCCAGGCAAGAATACTGGAGTGATTTGGCATTTCCTTCTCCAGGGGATCTTCCTGACCCAGGGATCCAACCTGGGTCTGCTGCACTGCAGGCAGATTCTTTACAATTTGAGCTACAAGGAAGACCCTATAAAATATACATATAAAATATAGAACTAATAAGGACCTACTCTACAGCATAGGAAGCTATACTCAATATTGTGTAATAACTCATGTGAGAAAAAAACCTGAAAAAGAGTGAATATTATATGACTGAAGCATTTTGCTGTACTCCTGACACTAACACACCATTGTAAGTCAACTGTGCTCCAATAATAATATGAAATGTACATAAATAAGCATGTGAACAATTTTCCAAGGAAGCTAACACTATTTTGCTGGATTGGTGTAGCCAGGGGCCAGCCAGGACTGGACAGACACGGTGTGTACCATGAACCTCCAGGGCAGAGCCAATGCCACAGTCAGTGTAGACAGCAGGCAGTTTGGGGAGGGGCGTTGGTGAGGGTCTGTTGGCTTCTCATTCACTCTCCTGGGTGGGGAGGAGAATTTTCTCTCTACTCTTTTTCTCCCAGCCTGGGTCCCCTCACTGAGTAAGGATCTTAGGAGGAAAAGGCAGCCCTGGCTTGGAGAAGTGAGAGCAGCTGGCGCTGGGAGATAGGGCTGCTCCAGCTCAGCCGACCTAGTGGCCTTGCAACTGTAAGAGTCTCTGATTTAAAACCTGAAAAGCCAAGAAATGCCTGCTAATCCTTCCTGTGGCCATTGTGTGGGGGTGAGGGAGGTGTGGTGTGAGCAAGACTTAACGCAGGTTCTGGATGTGCCGAAATTCACATGAGCTCACAGAACAACCCTGGGAGGACTGGCTTCTCCACTTGGGCAAACAAAGCCAGAACTCAGTTTTGAAGGATAATAGACCTGTTTTCTGAAGTTTAGTCAGATAAAAATAGGTTTTAGACTCTGCTCCAATAACTGTCAAAGCACACATCTTTAATATGCTAAAAGACTATTTTTAATTTCATTGAAAAGTTTACTGATCTCTTTTCGGTTCACTTCAGTCACTCAGTCATGTCCAACTCCTTGCGACCCCGTGGATTGTAGCACGTCAGGCCTCTGTGTCCATCACCAACTTCCAGAGTTTACTTAAACTCACGTCCATTCAGTTGGTGACGCCGTCCAACCGTCTCATTGTCTGTTGTCCCCTTCTCCTTCCACTTTCAATCTTTCCCAGCATCAAGGTCTTTTCAAATGAGTCAGTTCTACACATAAGGTGGCTAAAGTATTGGAATTTCAGCTTCAGCATCAGTTCTTCCAATGAATATTCAAGACTGATTTCCTTTAGGATGGACTGCTTAGATCTCCTTGTTGTCTCAAGGGACTCTCAAGAGTCTTCTCCAACACCACAGTTCAAAAGCATCAATTCTTCAGCACTCAGCTTTCTTTATAGTCTAACTCTCTCATGCATACATGACTACTGGAAAAATCATAGCTTTGACTAGACAGACCTTTGTTGGCAAAATATTGCCTCTGCTTTTTAATATGCTATCTAGGTTGGTGATAACTTTTTTCCCAAGGAGCAAGCATTTTTTAATTTCATGGCTGCAGTCAACATCTGCAGTTGCCGGGAGCCTGTGTGAGGAATCCCGCCTGTGACAAAGGTCATGAGGAGGGAAGCCCAACAAAACGCAAAGGCGTGATCCAGCTTCCAGGGTTCCCCCTGGGTTTTCCTGAACATCTACCCCCCAAAACCAGAGTCTGCCTGCCTTATTGTACTGTGCTTTCCACTCTTCTGACATTCTCTGGAAAAAAGTTAACTCAGGGCTTCAGTCTCCTGCATATGAAAGGAATGTTTCAGCTCAAACCCTTTGATGGCTCTCTAACTTGCCCAAAAGGTTCCCCCGGACTTTACAATTTGTAAATTGCTTACAGCCCCCCAACCACGAGAGGCACAAAGCTTAAAGCATCTTAAAGATACAGAGCCTTTTCTAAAGAGCTAAAAATTCTATTGGTGATGGGTTTTCACTGTTGACTCAATGACTGCTGCCAGGCCTCCATATTCTTTATCTTTTAGGCACCTGGGAGAATATTAATCAATGTAATAGGGATGCAGAAATAGGAATATAGTAGTTTTGATATTAGCAACACTAGACTTTTGAGTTAATTACTTTTCTCTTTGTTATAAATCACTGTACTCCTTTTACTTGTTATAAATTGTTGTATCCTTGCTATGTAAGAATGTAACTTTATTTAGTGCTTTCTGAGAGTGGCACCAGACTTTGGGAAGAACGACATTTTAAAGACAAATAAGTCTTCTGGTTGACAAACCCTTATCAGAAGAGGGCTGTAAAACGTTAATTGGCCTTCTGGCTGGAAGATGATGTAAATCACCTAAGATTTGTGTATACAACTAGGTATGCAGAGAGAAAGCCTGGTCTCGACAAGAGTCAGGGCTGCTGACACTGCATAATTTTGTATTACCCATTGATCTCTATGTACAATCAAAAAGTATAAAAAGCCTTCTGAGCAATAAAGGATGGACCAGTTTCTCGGATTAGTCTCTCGAGCTAGTTTCTTGGAAATTTGGTTTCCCCCGTGTCTCTCTCTCTCTCTTTCTCCCTCTCCCTCCCTCTCCTTTTCTGGCTGAATTCCCATCTGGAGCGAGGAGGCTTGCCATGTCAACCTACTTGCCCGGGCTTTTAAGTCCTGTGAGAGAGGGAGTCCAAGGCGGGGCACCCTCCGCTATTCAAACAAGCACCAGTGGCCTAATGTAGATGGTGCAAACTTCTTGTTCTGAAGTTTTATTGGCTTTCCCCGTAAACCAGGTTATTCAATATCTTTTCACCACTAAAATTTCCTACTACACTATTCTTTCTTAATCTCTCTTTATATTCCTAATTAAATAGTCCTTTTCCAGACTCCGACTCCATCCCCGTTTTGAATTCCCTGGATCCACTGGGGCAGGACCCCGGCATGCAGTATTTTTTGGAGCCCCCCAAACTAAAGTCTGTCACTGTTTCCCCATCTATTTGCCATGAAGTGATGGGACTGGATGCCACGATCTTAGTTTTCTGAATGCTGAGTTTTAAGCCAACTATTTCACTGTCCTCTTTCACTTTCATCAAGAGGCTTTTTAGTTCCTCTTCACTTTCTGCCATAAGGGTGGTGTCATCTGGATATCTAAGGTTATTGATATTTCTCCCAGCAAACTTGATTCCAGCTTGTGCTTCATCCAGCTCAGCATTTCTCATGATGTATCCTGCATATAAGTTAAATAAGCAGGGTGACAATATATAGCGGTGACATACTCCTTTCTGTATTTGGAACCAGTCTGTTGTCCCATGTCCATTTCTAACTGTTGCTTCTTGACTTCATACAGATTTCTGAGGAGGCAGATCAGGTGGTCTGGTATTCTCATCTCTTTAAGAATTTTCCAGAGTCTGTTGTGATCCACACAAAGGCTTTGGCATAGTCAATAAAGCAGAAGTAGATTTTTTTTTGGACTCTCTTGCTTTTTCAGTGATCCAGTGGATGTTGGCAATTTGATCTCTGGTTTTGCTGCCTTTTCTGAATCCAGCTTGAACATCTGGAAGTTCATGTTTACGTACTGTTGAAGCCTGGGTTGGAGAATTTTGAGCATTACTTTGCTAGTGTGTGAGATGAGTGCAATTGTGCAGTAATTTGAACATTCTTTGGCATTGCCTTTCTTCAGGATTGGAATGAAAACTGATCTTTTCCAGTCCTGTGGCCACTGCTGAGTTTTCCAGATTTGCTGGCATATTGAGCGCAGCACTTTAACAGCATTATCTTTTAGAATTTGAAATAGCTCAACTGGAATTCCCTTACCTCCACTAGCTTTGTTCATGGTGATGCTTCCTAAGGCCCACTTGATTTCGCATTCCAGGATGTCTGGCTCTAGGTGAGTGATCATACCATTGTGGTTATTCGAGTCGTGAAGATCTTTTTCTATAGTTCTTCTGTGTATTCTTGCCACCTCTTCTTAATATCTTCTGCTTCTGTTAGGTCCATACCATTTTGTCTTATTGAGCTCATCTTTGCATGAAATGTTCCCTTGGTATCTCTAATTTTCTTGACGAGATCTCTAGTCTTTCCCATGCCATTGTTTTCCTCTATTTCTTTGCATTGATCACTGAGGAAGGCTTTCTTATCTCTCCTTGCTATTCTTTGAAACTCTCTATTCAAATGGATATATCTTTCATTTTCTCTTTTGCCTGTAGCTTCTCTTCTTTTCTCAACTATTTTTAAGGCCTTGTCAGACAACCATTTTGCCTTTTTGCATTTCTTGTTCTTGGGGATAGTCTTAATCACTGCCTCCTGTACAATGTCAAAAACCTCCGTCCATAGTTCATCAGTCACTCTGTCTATCAGATCTAATCCCTTGAATCTATTTGTCACTTCCACTGTATAGTTCTAAGGGATTTGATTTAGGTCATACCTGAATGGTCTAGTGGGTTTCTCTACTTTCTTCAATTTAAGTATGAATTTGGCAATATGGAGTTCATGATCTGAGCCACAGTCAGCTCCTGGTCTTGTTTTTGCTGACTGTAGAGAGCTTCTCCATCTTTGGCTGCAAAGAATATAATCAATCTGATTTCAGTGTCAACCATCTGGTGATGTCCATGTGTAGAGTCTTCTCTTGTGTTGTTGGAAGAGGGTGTTTGCTATGACCAGTGCGTTGGACTTTGCCCTGCTTCATTCTGTACTGCAAGGCCAAATTTTCCCTTTACTTCCAGGTATTTCTTGACTTCCTACTGTTGCATTGCAGTCCCCTATAATGAAAAGGACTTTTTTGGGTGTTAGTTCTAAAAGGTCTTGTAGGTCCTCATAGACTCATTCAATTTCAGCTTCTTCTGCATTATTGTTCAGGGCATAGACTTAGATTACTGTGATACTGAATGGTTTGCCTTGGAAACGAACAGAGATTATTCTGTTGTTTCTGAGACTGCATTCAAGTACTGCATTTCAGGCTCTTTTGTTGACTATGACAACTACTCCATTTCTTCTAAGGGATTCCTGCCCACAGTAGTAGATATAATGGTCATCTGAGTTAAATTCACCCATTCCAGTCCATTTTAGTTCAATGATTCCTAAAATGTTGATGTTCACTCTTGCCATCTCCTGTTTGAGCACTTCCAATTTGCCTTGATTCATGGACCTAACATTCCAGGTTCCTAGGCAATATTGCTCTTTACATCATCAGACTTTATTTCCATCACCAGTCCCATCCACAACTGGGTGTTGTTTTCGCTTTGACTCCGTCTCTTCATTCTTTCTGTAGTTATTTCTCTACTGATCTCCATCAGTATTGGGCACCTACCGACCTGGGGGGGGGTTCATCTTTCAGTGTCCTATCTTTTTTCCTTTTCATACTGTTCAAGGGGCTCTCAAGGCAAGAATACTCAAGTGGTTTGCCATTCCCTTCTCCAGTGGACCACGTTTTGTTAGAACTCTCCACCATGATCCATGACTGATCTCTTTTACTCTTTATTAAAATAAAGTGCTGGGTTTTTTTTTAAGCTGATGAGAGTTCTATTGTTTTAAGTCCTTGTCACCTCTTCTATCATTTTCGCTAGATTCTAGGTTATTTAAAGGGGGAATTGCAAAACAATATTGCACTGTGATTTTAAGGATTTTTTTTCTTTACTCATCCTCAGAACAATAGCAGAAAGGTCTGGAGACATGTGGGCTTCCCTGGTGGCTCATACTAAAGAACCTGCCTGCCAATGCAGGAGATGTGGCAGGGGCTGCAGGTTCGATCCCTGGGTTGGGAAGATCCCCTGGAGAAGCAAATGGCGACCTCCTCCAGTATTCTTGCCTAGAAAATTCCATGAACAGAGGAGTCTGGTGGGCTACAGTCCATGGGGTCAGAGTCAGACATGACTGAGTAACTGAATGGCAACAGCAGCTGGAGACCTGAAGATCCTACAGAACTTCTCGGAGGAAATGTGGAGGCATGTGATGTTTTTATAAAACTTGAGAGTTTTTTCATGCTTGGCTTTCTGTGAGCTGACTGGCAAGTGTGAGCATATGAAGAAGGGAGGAAGCTGGCCTGAGAAGCATCCAGAAGCTGCTGGAAATGACCTGTCAGAGAACCACACATGATGGGGTGCCTCCTCCCACTCGCAGATGCACACCATGCTGGTCCTGGGGACACAGCAGGGACATGGGGGGCCCAGTCCAGCTGTCATGGAGATGGCTTCATGGGTATGCCCACTGGACCACTCAGGACAGACAGATGGCTTGCAGGGCAGAGACAAGCTATGGGACACACTGTCTACAAGGTCCTGGGCCTTCTCCCTCCAGGGTGGGTGAGCCCAGTGGGATACGACGGCTCTTACCTTCAGCTTACAGATGAGGCAATGGGGGCACCGGCTGTGCTTGGCTGACCTGGGGGGACAACCGGCTGTGCACTGCTTCAGCTGGCCGACAGCGGGGAAAGGCAATGGGCGGGTGAGTTGCTGGCTTGGTCCGAAGTGGGCCACAAGGTCCCCGCATGCAGCAGCTCAAGGTTGTTTTTACAAGTAAGCCCTTTTCTGTCCTGTGGATTTAGGGCCAGATGTGGACACATATAAGGTCTGCTTCTCTTGTGAGTTCAAGACCCTGATGCAGTGGACAAACGTCCACTGAGCCTTGCAGCAACCTCAGTGGGCGAGGTGCAGAGCTGGAGCCAGGACTCCAGGACAAGACGCTTCAGTATAAACCAGAGCTTTGAGATCATACTGCTAGATCTTTTATGTGAACTAAGTTTTGAGATGTTGGTCCCTCTGTATGGTTAGCTTCTGGAATCTGGAAAGGGAGCTCGTGGGAAAGAGCTGATGAGATGTTTTGGAAAACCAGCAACCTTCACTCTTTTTGTTTTAAAGACATTAACAGAATTAGGACATTTCAACAACTGCTTTGTGATTGCCACTTAGCATACCAACTTGCAAAATACCTCTGAGATGCAAAATTTTTATTTTTCTTTGTAACATCCAGATGGTTTAAACAATGGCCCCTGGGATAAGAGTCCACAGGATCAGCTGGCCCAGGGACACCTGGGAGAGTCCTCCTGAAAGGCACAGCCTGAACAGGCATGGCTGTGTGCCCCGGGGACAGTTGCCCTCCACCAGGAAACGATTGTGGGAACCAGAAGGCCACTGTTTGTGTGAGTGATTCAGACTCTCCATGATAGAAAGTGTCACAGCTCGACTTCTCAGAGACCTCTAGACACTTGACCCTCAGAGACCTCTGGAAACTTGGCTACTCAGAGATCTCTAGAAATTCTCGCTAAAGACTGATCTATAACCAATGACTAGTTTTAACAGCCCAGTGGGCTGAGAGTCGGGAAGCTGGTTTCTCAGTGGAAAGTCTGCTTATTTTTCCAAGAGTGGGAGAGGAGCTGCAAGAGCCTTGGCCCACGTTCCTCTGGGACATGAGCACTGTATGCTGGGGTTTCAAAAGCTCACTCTTGCAGCGAGAAACTCACGCAATCCAGTATTTCTTCTGTTTATTTGGCCTGATGTCACACCTGGCTGAGCCTCTGGGGTGCAGTGCCTGGTTGAAGATCTCGGGCGCTGAGAGGAAAGTGTGTCTTCTTTCCTGTTCTGGCTGGGTTGCCTTCAGACTAGACGGCGTCTGTCCAGGGTGGGGCTGGCTCCATGTGTCTAAGTGTAACAGACAACCCTCAGACTTATTGGTACCAGGAACATTTTCTTTCACTCACAGATTCTGTGGGTCAGGATTGAGACAGGGTACAATGGTGTCCACGCGTCTGGGGTCTTAGCTGGAAAGAGCTAGACAGCAAACTGACTTCAGATTTATATCAAGAAATTTTATTTTGCTCACAGATTCTGTGGGTCAGGATTGAGATGGGTACAATGGTATCCATAGCATCTGGGGTCTTAGTTGGGAAGAGCTGGAAAGCTGGGGGCAGCATCCGGAGGCTTTTCACCCACATCCTGTGTGTGGTGGGGAGTGCTGGAGGCTGGGCACATCCAGGACTGGCTGCTGGAATGTGATCTCCGTGGGTGCCTTGGGCTTCCTCACGGCATGGTGGCCCCAGGGGGCTTGGGGGACACAGAGAAGCTGAAGGGCTGCTTATGACTCAGCCTCAGACACCCTTTAGCATCATTTCTGCCACCTCTCTTGGTTAAAGTGGTCACAAGGTTGTCTGGATTCAGCGGAGTGGGCGGAGCTCCACCTCTTGATGACAGAAATGTCAAGGAACAGGCCACTGTACTCGGAGCCCAGAAGTACCTTCTCCTTTGCTGATCACGCACCTGTTGTTTGTTTTTGTTTTAAATCTTCTGCCCTTGCCCTGGAAGCCCTGGCTCCTTGAATTCCAGGCAGGTAGATTCTTCCTCACTCCAACGTGGGAGCATGACAGGCTTGTGTACCTTCTTCTGAATGTAGCCCTTTCTTGTATGATGAGGGCATCACCTTTCAGGGCACGGGTCGATCTCATGGTTCTTAATCCACAAAACCAGGGCAGGTGAGCTAATGTGGAGTGACCTTTCGGAGACTGAGCCCTATTGTTCCTGGCTCTTTAAGGGTCACATACACACATGTCAAGTGTCCGGTACCTATAGGTGTCCCCTCCTTCACCTTTGTATTACACTGTAAGGACCAGGGTGTGTTAGGGTCTTCCCAGGTGGCTCAGTGGTAAAGAATCCACCTGCCAAAGCAGGAGACACAAGAGACTTGAGAGACATAGGTTCAATCCCAGGGTAGGGGAAGATCCCCTGGAGAAAGAAATGGCAACCCACTCCAGTATTCTTGCCTGGGAAATTCCATGGACAGAGGAGCCTGGTGGGCTGCAGTCCATGGGGTCGCAAAGAATTAGACACGATGGAGCAACTGAGCATGCATGAAAAGCATGTTAAAAAGAACAGAGAATCTTGAAAATAAAAATCTCTTGGAGAAACACAAGAGGAAGGGACTCTGACTGTTTTCTGAAAGAGCTTTTGGGGGAAAAAAATCACAGTGCACTTAGCAGACCGAGATGCTATCTCTCCATCAGCATTTCCCCTCCTGCTGCGTCTGTAGGGCCTCCCTCCTGACCTTCCTGCTCCTCTGTCTGAAACACACGTTGAGCAATCAGGCCAGTTAGAAATCCTGAGCCCAGAAATAAAGTGACTGTTGCTTTGGCATCCCTACACATTTGCTCCGGGTCCCGACGGAGCAGAAGGCAGTGTATGGAGGAAGCAGATGGCCGGGTTTACTGTACATTTCAGAATGTTTCAACTGCAAGGCTGGTTGGGGCTGTTGCATCACGGGGCCAGCCAGGGCCACAGGACCGAGGCAGGGAGGCCTGGGGGCTGACTGCTGGGCGCCAGGCTCAGTTGTCCAAAAGCAGCCCTCCTTCAAGGAGAGGAGAGTGGGGGTGGAATTCACAGAGGAGAAAGGGAAAGGGGGAAACAGGCTGGGAATGGTGCCTGAATTCCTCCCCAGCTCTAGTATGGCCGGGAAGTCAGTTAGACCCGGTTCAAAGCCTGACTCTGTTGCCAACTAGCTGTGAGACACTGGGGTGATGGCTTCCCTTCTCTGAATTTCAATGTCCTTGACTATAAATTACTTACTGTTCCTACTTCACTCGGACGCTTGAGGATTCATTGCCCTGACCTTATTGTTGAGGTTGTTGTGAGGATTCACCAAGTGAGGATTCACGGGCAGATGGCGTAGGCACCAACTGGGGACACTGCTTAGTGGGTGTGGCATCGAACAGGAGGAGCTGAGAGATCTTCCTAAATAGCCCATCCACGGAGGTGGTGCACGTCTACGTGAGGACCCACGTGGACACAGTGTTCTGAGCTCATTGTGCTGGAAGGGCCCTGGTGTTCACCCTGCTTGCTCTCTGGAAGGCTGGCTGCAGTGGTCACCAACAGGCTCCCTGCACTCTGGCCTCCAGGCAAGCTCAGCCCGTGGGGCCCCAGAAAGAGATGGCATGAGTGTCCAGGAAGGAGGGACCACGGCTGTCGTGTGCACTACTAAATCTCCAGCCTACGGTACGTGCTCAGAAGACAGTTCCTGATGAAGGAGCAAACAGCCCCACAGGACCTCACACGGACATGCACCACCTAGATCTAAGGCACTGTGTGTCGTGCAGGGTGGGACTCTGCCATGGGGCTCAGAGGATGGAGACAGAGGGTGACTGCAGGGGCTCAGTGGACCCCCAACAGAGGAGGAGGACAGGGTTGCCTGTGAACTGGCACCTGGGCTGGGGCCAGGGCTCAGAGTAGGGGGGGGGGATGGGGGCCCATCTGAGGGACTCTGCAGGCAAACCAGGGCCTTTGTGTGGCCAGGGGAGGAACAGAAGACTCCAGACAGCTCTCCTGCTTACCCAGCCAAGCTGCAAGCTTTACTCAACATGAGGCTGCTTTCTGGAAAGTGTTGGCCGAGGGTGTAGGATTTGGCCAGCCAAAGCTTGAGGTGATTCTCTCAATTGTGCCTTTCGTTTCCTGATTGTGGAGTGAGCTGGGATCACTTCCATCCTCTTCAGGCATGGGACATGCTGGCACCAGAGGTCGTTGCTGAGTGCCACCAGGATCCCTGCAACAGCCTGGGGGTGCTCGGCCATGTCTGACCCTCAGTTTTCTCATCTAGCAAATGGGCATGAAGCTACAGTAACATGCCTTGTTGAAGGGCCTTGGAGGCTGCAGAGCACGTGGGGAGATGTGCCTCATGGCTGGGCCGGGCTTGCCTCATGCTGGTCAGCACCCTCCTCTCCCCATGGGGACAGGGGTGGAAGGACAGCATGGTCCTGACTTCCAGGGTAACCATGTCCCTGCCTTTCCATATGCTTCTCCCAGCACCTCTCAACATATGCCTCTTTGGGGATGTTCCACAAGAGACCCGGAGATCGAACCTCCAGGCCTGGCTTCACTCGCCTAGCATCACGTGGGGAGCATCACCTGCTGTTGAGCACTCCTTGCCTAGGCGGCACTGCATCCGTGAGTGATGGTGTCATGACTGTTTCCTTCTCCCACTGCCGGGGCGCTGTGCTGTTTCCAGTCTGGGGCCGTCCTCAGTGGTCCTGCACGCAGGTGTGCTACGCGGGCCCTCTCAGATTCCTGTGGTGCAGGCGTGCTTGGCTGCCTTCCTGCTGGGGTGTGAGGGTTCCCAAAGCTGCCTCCCCACCAACGCTTGGCACTGCCAGTCATTTGTGTCATGGACAGTTGGGTGGTGCCCTTACATCTTCACCTGCTGTCACCTGGCACCTTTCTGAGGCTCCTGGTCGTCTATCGGGTGGCCGCCTTGTTAATCTGAGCTCTTGCCATTTTTGCAAGCTGTCTTTTCTCCTGGTTTCTGCATGGGCACCCGCATCTGTTCTGTGGGCCTGGCAGTGGCTCTGAGTGTCTGGGCCAGGTGGGATATCAAGGGTGCTAAACATCTCCTCGGCCCCTTGCTCACCCTAGTGGGCCCTGGGTAGATGCCAACGGTGGCGACACCAACGGGAGGTCTGAAGCCACCAATGATGCAGGTGCCACACGGGGTGTGGAGGCGCCGCCAGGGACACTTCCCTGCTCTAGCCTTTATCCTGGCTCCTCTCCCAGTTCTTCATGGCTCCTGGCACCCCGGACCCCAGCTCTAGGCCCCTCACCACGTCCACCCATTGTTGCCTCCCTGGACTGAGGGGTCCAGTTGGCTCCAAGCTCGGCCTCCCACCATCCCCCTCTCTGGCTTTAACTGCAGCCCTAATTCGTCTGCTGCCCATATCACAGGCCCCTGTCTCAAGCAAGGCAGCTGAGTTTCCACAGAAACACATGACTCCTAGACTGGGCCTTGAGTTCAAATAAAGCAGAGGGGCCTGCCAGGGTGAGTGAGGAAAGGGTGGTGGAGAACAGCGGGGTGCGCCTAAGGCATTTGCACAGGTGATGGGGGCGGAGCTGAGGGCGTGGCCTCGAGGCTTGGGGTGCGGAGCCTCAGCGCAGCGCCCCATGCTAGGTTTTCCAGTTAGATGGACTCCCTGGACGGACAACGGGCGCCATCAGAGGCCAATGCGTAGGGCGTGGGATGCACCAAGGCGAGTATGGATCTGGCCCTGACGCCTTCTGGCCCCGAGGCTGTGCGAGTCACCGGCTTTTCCGAGCCTCACCACCTCACCTGCAGAGTGGATTTGGTCAGTCAGATATGACTGAAGCGACTTAGCAACAGCAGCCTTTCTCCCAGGGCTGCCGTGGAGATGAGATGATGGGCACACCCAAATTCTCAGAGCAGGGCTTTCAGGGACCTGCCTGTCACTATGTCGGGCCTGGCGTGCAAAGGCTGGGGTGCGTCCAGGAAGCCCCAAGATGGTGTGGGGCTGCCAGATCAGAGAAGGGACCCAGCTGCTGTCCAGCGGTTCACTGAGGGCTCTGGAAGCCCAGGTTTGGCACTAGGACCTGGGGCCAGCCGGGGACATGTCACTGGTTGGCCCCCTCACCCCCACCCCAACACCTCCAGCTCACCGTCTAGGAAAAGGAAACCATGACAGTGCTGTGGACTAGTAGTGGATGGAGAGATGCCCCTCGCCAGGAGGTCCACTTATCCACTCTTGGAGCACAGGGCAGATGGATGGAGGGCTTTGTCTCGACTATAGTGAACACAGAGTGGTCAGGATGGCGAGTGGGGAGAGGGCATGGCCGAGGCCAGAGGTCAGGGCACATGAGTGTGGGGTGTGGGAAACAGCAAGGGTGGGGATGCTGAGCCAGAGGGTGGTCAGAGGCGGCTGTGTCTGTCACCAAGTGACAGGTGTGGGTCTTTCTCCCTGGACTCCGTCCTAAGTCAGGAGCTCAGACGGCACTGCGATGTCAGTGGCAGCACCTCAGTGACTCCCATCTGCCCCTGTCTCCCGCCTGCTCCAGCTCTAGTCCTGCCCGGCAGTTATCAATAAAGCTGCTGCAGCACCTTCACATGGGTGTCTGTGTGGACACCCACTCTCAGCTCCTCTGGGTGAACACCTAGGAGAATAGCTGTGTCACACGGTCAAGTCTATGACTGGCTTTGTGAGAAAGCCGCCCACCCGTCTTCAAGGTGGCTGTGTGTTCTGATTCCCACCAGCAACGAGTGCTGGGGCTGAGTTTGTTCTCTGAACCTCTGATTCCTGTTGATTTAATGAGGTGACAATGGGTGACAGTCACAGACGTGGTCGGCAGCTCAGGCTCTGGCAGGAGGGGGCACAGCTCCCAGCTCTGCTGCTCACCTCTGCATGAATGTGGACAGGCCTTCACTCTAGGGGGCTGCTGTGGACTATATGGGGCATCTGGGGAACCAGGGGGCGGGGAGGAGGGACTGTGTGAACATCAGCCACTGCTGTAACTGACGGTGGGTTTCATGGAGGATGCGGCTTGTACCAGGCCTTAGAAAGTTGAAGAGGGAAGGAACCCATGGTAGGCAGGAAGATGACCTGACATGTCCATGTCCTAGGGACCTTTGTGGCCAAAGAGACTTGCAGATATGAACACATTACAGACCTCCAGGTGGGGAGATAGTCATGGATTCCCCAGGTGTCCCCCATGTCATCACAAGGGTCCTTCAAAGGGGTAGGTGGGTCAGAGAGACTAGAAGATGCCACCTTTTGGCTCAGAAGATGGAGCCACAGACAGTGGCGCCTCTAGAAGCTGGAAAAGGGAGGGAGACAAGCTCTCCCTGCAGCCTCCAAGAGAAGCCAGCCCAGCAGATACCTTCATTTTAGCCTGGTGAGCCCGTGTCAGACTCCTGCCCTCCAGAACTATGAGAGAATGCATGTGTGTGTGTGTGCATGCGTGTGTATTTGTACTTATTTACTTACTTGTTTGGCTGTGCCAGGTCTTAGTTGACCTGACAAGGATCGAATCCTCCTCCACCCCCCTGCATTGGAAGTCCGGAGTCTTAGCCAGCGGACCACCAGGGCAGTCCCAGGGTGTATTCTCTTAAGCTGCTAAGTTTGGGGTCATGTGTTACAGCAAGAGGACACTGGTTCAGGTCCTTAGTGAGCAGGGGAGGAAGCAGAGGCCTGGAAAGTGGGTCTCAGGAGCCCAGGTTCCACGGTGGGGAGGTGCCATGGGGGGAGCCCTGCTGCCTCTGCTTCTCAGGCCAGCCTTGTCTTCCGTCCTGAGTCCATGGCTCTGATCATATCACACAGGAGCTACACTGCCCAGAATGGTGGGGACAGGGGGTGAAAACCCCAAGGCTGAAAATAGCTCCGTACCCGGCATGGTTCAGTTTCTGCTGCTCGGCCTGCTGTGAGGTCGACAACTCACAAAGCCACTTCCTCCTGACTTGCTTCTGCCAGCGTCTTCACTGGCATTTCCCCGTGCCCCATTCCCACTCAGCCCATGTTCTCCGAAAGCCGAGCTCTCAGCCATCCTGGGGTGAGGAGAGGTGGGTCAGCCTCCAGGTGTCTGTCCTTGGAAAAATTCCTGACATGTTTCCAGGCCAGACTGCGACCAGGGGCTTCTGGTTTAGGGGACTGGTTGTTTTTTTTTTTTTTTTCTCTTTTGGTGACTATTATGGTCTTCCTCGTTTTGAGGTTAACAGCGGCTCTTCCTTTCTCTAGCGTGAAATTAAACCATGATGCTGTTACAGTCAAGATGTTTCCATTCAAAACCACTATGAGCACAGCCCTAAGAAATTTCCCTTTACTTCCACTGAGTTACTGGGGTTTGACCCAAAGGTGATTTGTACTTGGAAAATCTGAACATCATCTGACACCTTGTCTCAGGGTGTGTGGGAGGAAAGGAATTATTTTCTAAATGAGACAATTTCTGTTTCATTTCAAGACAGGAATGCTTCAAAAATGCCAAAGATATTTTTAAAAAAAGCCTGTTCTTCCCATAAAGATTCAACCTACAATATCAGAGAAACAACCAAATCAAAAAATGGGCAGACCTGAACAGACATGTCTCCAAAGAGCACACACAGATGGCCAAGAAACACATGAAAAAGATGCTCAACACTGCTCATTATTAGAGAAACATCAATCAAAACTGCAGTGAGATATCACCTCACACGGGTCAGAATGTCCATCATCAAAAAAATCTACAAACAATAAATGCTTGAGAGGATGTGGAGAAAAAGAAACACTCCTGCACTCTTGGAGGGAATGTAAACGGATACAGCCACTATGGACAACAGTATGGAGATTCCTTAAAATACGAGGAATAAATCTACCATATGGCTTAGCAATCCCACTACTGGGTATATCCCCCGAGAAAACCACAAGACTGTAAGACACATGGCACATGTAGCCCAGCGTTCACTGCAGCAATATTTACAACAGCCAGGACACGGAAGCAACCTCAATGTCCAATGACAGATGAATGTATAAAGAAGCTGTACATACATGTACATACAATGGAGTACTACCAAGCCATAAAAAGGAACAAACTTGAGTCAGTTGTGTTGAAGCAGATGAACCTAGAGCCTGTTATACAGGGTGAAGTAAATCGGGAAAAGAAAAACGAGTCCATTAGCACATGTATATGGAATATAGAACAATGTACGGATGAACCTAGTAGAGAACGAACTTATGGACTCAGCAGGGGAAGGTGGGTAGGACGAACTGAGAAAGATGCTACCGATGAACCTATTTGCAGGAATGGAATGGAGATGCAAGGATAGAGAATGGACTTGTGCACACAGTACGGGAGGGAGAAAGTGGGACAAATGGAGACAGTAGCGTCAACATATGTACACTATCATGTGTAAGACAGACAGACAGTGGGAGGTTGTTATGTAACACAGGGAGCCCAGCCTGGCTCTCTGTGATGACCTAAAGGGGTGGGATGGGATGTGGGAGCAAGGAGGCTCGAGAGGGAGGGGATACATGTGTATCAGCTCAGTTCAGTTCAGTCGCTCAGTCGTGTCTGACCCTTTGCGACCCCATGAATCGCAGCACGCCAGGCCTCCCTGTCCATCACCAACTCCCGGAGTTCACTCAGACTCGTGTCCATCGAGTCAGTGATGCCATCCCGCCATCTCATCCTCAGTCGTCTCCTTCTCCTCCTGCTCCTAATCCCTCCCAGCATCAGAGTCTTTTCCAAGGAGTCAACTCTTCGAATGAGGTGGCCACAGTACTGGAGTTTCAGCGTTAGCATCATTCCTTCCAAAGAAATCCCAGGGCTGATCTCCTTCAGAATGGACTGGTTGGATCTCCTTGCAGTCCAAGGGACTCTCAAGAGTCTTCTCCAACAGTCTTCTCCAACACCACAGTTCAAAAGCATCAATTCTCCGGTGCTCAGCCTTCTTCACAGTCCAACTCTCACATCCACACATGATTACTGGAAAAACCATAGCCTTGACTAGACGGACCTTAGTCAGCAAACTAATGTCTCTGCTTTTGAATATGCTATCTAGGTTGGTCATAATTTTTCTTCCAAGGAGTAAGCGTCTTTTAATTTCATGGCTGCAATCACCATCTGCAGTGATTTTGGAGATATATATATATATATAACTGATTCACATTGTTGTATGGCAGAAACCAACACAACATTGTAAAACAATTTTTTACCAATTAAAAAAAAAAAAGACTCAGCCTAGTAGCTGAGTGTTCAAGGTGTCCAATTTACTCCCCAGCATGTAGTCAGTGCTCAGGGCATGTTTGTTGAATGAACAACCAAATTAATGAATGTGTGAGCTGGGGAGCAGTATGTTCTGAAGAACCGAGACGTTCTAGAGTTGACCCTCATGCTCTGCCTCTGTTTGAACTGTTTATCAGGTGGAGTCAATGTTCCTGAGTCTTGCTTAATGGGGACCAAAGTGCACTTCCTTGTGGCCCAGATGGGAGCAAGCTTCCTGAGTCTGGAGGAAACAGCCAGCCAGGCTTTGGCTCACAAAGGACACCAGTGACCAGAAGCTCAGAGGAGGGTTTAGAGTGTAGGGAAACCTGGAGACTGACAACAAAGCATCTTCATAATAGTGAAAAGAACGCACAGCCGTCAATAATCTGTCATCTTGTCGGCAACCTTATGGGAGCATCGTTCCCAATATCCAGATGAAGAAACAGATCGAGGAAACTGCCCAGGTGTGGCTGACAGACCAGTGTGTGCCTCGAGGATGGCCAGCTGTCTGAGGGCTGACGTCCCTCTCCCCACATCCTCCCTGCTCACTGAGCCCAGGTTTTATCCAGGCGTCTCCTCCTCTGCCTGATTCAGGGAGAGGGGTCCCATTCTCAGAGGCAACTGGAATTCCTGATTCCTAAGACAGTGGTTCTGACAGTGAGGGTTCAGGAAGGAGCTGGGGGCTGAGTGGCAGTGGTGAGCCGTGAGCATAATTTCTGCAGGGGCTTCTCGGCAATCTCCTCACTCCTATGAGAGGGCAGGTCCCTCTCTGCTGGGCACGGGTGGACCACTGCACCTTATTGCCAGCCTGCAGGTGATGCTGACACCTGAATGGGGGTGTGGCACAGAAGTGCCAGCCTCAGGCTGCCTCAGTCTAGTTATTTTTTGTTTTTAAGGGCAAATATTCCCTTGAACCTGGAGTTTTCTGCTCCGTGCTGCTCAAAGCCTCCTAAACTGTAGGACCTCAATGACGGCTCCTCAGTGATGGTTCCTCTTCCTCATCTCTTCTTGACCTCCCTTCCTTTACCTGTTAGAAAAGCACAAGGACTCTGCTGGTGTCCTGCTCTTGGCGCCGCCTAGTCATTCACAGAAATCACCACTCTGGACCTCCTTCCCCTTGCTAGTGGAAAGAATGGCCTCTACTGTGCTGCCCATTTCACAGCGTGTAAGCTGTGGTGCCCAGAGGACAAAAGAACAAGATAAGCCCGAAGGGCCTCAGAATGCAGGAGCTTATCACCCTTCCTGCCATGGCGCAAATGTTGCAGAATTTTTGAGCCTTCCACGGCAGCATGTCTTGTCCCTTTATGTCTTACACAAGGTTATCCAGTTCTTTTCCTTCTCCGTTTAAGTAAGTAGGCACACTACACCTAATCAGCAGACGACAATGAGACTTCTACCCCATCCCTTTGTTCCCCTGCTATAAAACAGAGATGAACCAAGTTTGTGATCAGCTGGGCCAGACCTGTGCACGGACCACAACATAAATGAAGCCTCACTGGCAAAGTAAGGCACAGGCCAAATTCATCATGATAGAACGCTGCGAGCCTTCACTCCACTTACCTGCAGCTTCTTCTCTGCCACTGACGCACATGCTCGCCCCCTGGGTAGTCACACCTCTGTGGACAGGCCTCCCTTTCCAGTTCTTCTTGGTGCTCAGGGTGGGTCTCATGGCGGTTGAATACACCCAGCATTACAGCAAGCCTCTCCTTTCCCTGTCCTCCTGGGGGCGGCTGGAGCAGGCCGCATGGGGCGGCGGCGCTCCTCTCCTCCTCCAAGGATGGCGTTGCAGCCCTTCGGGTCCAGGTCCTGCGCTCTCTGGGGGCAGAGCCACCTTGTGTGAGTCCCTACAGGTGGGAATCAGGGCAAATGTTAGTTGTAAACAGCAGATACCAACTGTCGTCGAGTTAGGGTTAGTTATGCCAGAAAGGAGTTTGCTGAGAGGACACCAGACAGGTGGACTAAGTGGCAGGACGCTAGGAAGTTGGCCGCTGCTTCACTTCTCACAGCCAGGTAGCCAAGTAAGACTCACCTGGTGGGAGCGTCTGCCTGTGGAGCCTGCGGCACAGGCTACCCAATCAAGGGAGAAAGGACAAAAGAACAAGATAAGCCCGAAGGGCCTCAGAATGCAGGAGCTTATCACCCTTCCTGCCATGGCGCAAATGTTGCAGAATTTTTGAGCCTTCCACGGCAGCATGTCTTGTCCCTTTATGTCTTACACAAGGTTATCCAGTTCTTTTCCTTCTCCGTTTAAGTAAGTAGGCACACTACACCTAATCAGCAGACGACAATGAGACTTCTACCCCATCCCTTTGTTCCCCTGCTATAAAACAGAGATGAACCAAGTTTGTGATCAGCTGGGCCAGACCTGTGCACGGACCACAACATAAATGAAGCCTCACTGGCAAAGTAAGGCACAGGCCAAATTCATCATGATAGAACGCTGCGAGCCTTCACTCCACTTACCTGCAGCTTCTTCTCTGCCACTGACGCACATGCTCGCCCCCTGGGTAGTCACACCTCTGTGGACAGGCCTCCCTTTCCAGTTCTTCTTGGTGCTCAGGGTGGGTCTCATGGCGGTTGAATACACCCAGCATTACAGCAAGCCTCTCCTTTCCCTGTCCTCCTGGGGGCGGCTGGAGCAGGCCGCATGGGGCGGCGGCGCTCCTCTCCTCCTCCAAGGATGGCGTTGCAGCCCTTCGGGTCCAGGTCCTGCGCTCTCTGGGGGCAGAGCCACCTTGTGTGAGTCCCTACAGGTGGGAATCAGGGCAAATGTTAGTTGTAAACAGCAGATACCAACTGTCGTCGAGTTAGGGTTAGTTATGCCAGAAAGGAGTTTGCTGAGAGGACACCAGACAGGTGGACTAAGTGGCAGGACGCTAGGAAGTTGGCCGCTGCCTCACTTCTCACAGCCAGGTAGCCAAGTAAGACTCACCTGGTGGGAGCGTCTGCCTGTGGAGCCTGCGGCACAGGCTACCCAATCAAGGGAGACTAGAAAGTGAGGGATAGCATCTGATAGGTGAACTTGGGTCACATGTCTGCCACCCCCCCACCTGCAAGGGAGGCTGGGAAGTGAGTACTATTGTCTGATTGGTGAGCCTAGGTCACATGTCTGCCACCCACTCCCACCGGCAAGGGAAGCTGGGAAGTGGGTACTAGTGTCTGATTGGTGAGCCTGGGTCACGTGGCTGTGCCCAGCTGCAAGAGAGGCTGGGAACTGAGCGATTAGCATTTTCTCCTCACATCTGCAGAATGGGTTACTCCTCTGGCAGTTGCCGGGTTCTGAAGGCAGAGTGACCCAAGTCAGGGCTGAAAGAATATCCACTTCAGCTTGGTGTGTGAGTGTCCTCTCCATATTGCATCTGTGTTGACTGGCTACGAGGAAAGGGAGATGATGGTTCAGCTGTGCCGATGACTAGTGTCAGAGTGGAGAGGGTGGAAGGGGATTGACTGGGGCTTGTTAGCCATCAAATAATGGGGTTTTCAGGACTACAGTTTGTTCATTCACTCAATGGGTTACCACCGACCTGTTCCATCCACTGTTATCCATCTACTGAGCCAAACATGAGGACAGACTTGGGACACAGTTACAGGAGTTGCCGCTGCCCCAAAGGAGCCTACAGTTTTGGTTGTTGTTTAGTTGCTAAGTCATGTGTTTGACTCTTTGCGACGCTGTGGACTGAGCGCATCAGGCTGCTCTGTCCAAGGGATTTCGCAGGCAAGAATACTGGGGTGAGTTGCCATTTCCTTCTCGTTCCTGACCTAGGGATCAAATCCATGTCACCTGCTTTGGCAGGCAGATTCTTTACCAGTGAGTCACCAGGGAAGCCCTCCCACAGCCCCACGTAATTCCAGGCAGCTCCTGTTTGCAGACTTTAGGACTCAAGTCACCTCTCTCTTTAGTCTCTATGTGACTGTGCTGGGCCGGGTGCATACAGATGATGGTTCAAGTTGGACCATCACATTTGCATTTTTTACCCTTTTGGTCTCAGCTTTGCAGAGGAAACTTTTCTGGAAGTCTTAAAAAAAACTGAAGAAAAAAAACATACAGGAAGCTGTGTCTTGTGTTCTTTGTAGCGAGTCTTGTGCTAATTTTGAACCAAGGTTTATTTTTCTTTATTTTTAAATCCTGATTCTAGTGTGTGAAGAGAGAAGCTTCCTCCTGTGTAGTGGCAACCTCAGCCCTGAACGCACAGTGGGGCAGCAGGGATGTGTAATTCACACAGAGCGCCTGCTTGGAAGTGACAGAGCTTGACGCACATGGCTGTTGCTATCGTGATGGGCATCTGTCAAGGAAGCGCAAGCCCGTTGGCTGCTGTCGTAACTGAAGTGTCCAGGTGGGTATTCGTGACTTCATCTGGCACCTCTTAGGGTTGTACCATCACTGGCTCACATAACCACCCTTGGCTGATGACTTCCAAATCCACATCTTTAGCACCAGTGTGATAGATTCCCTGTCTAATGAACCCCTCCTTGATTTCTCTGCCAAGATGGCCCACCATCACCTCAAACTCAAACTGTTTTAACCTGAGTTCCTTATATCAGCCACTGCTGTGTGTGCTCACTCAGTTGTGTCCGACTCTTTGCGACCTATGGACTGTAGCCTGCCAAGTTCCTCAGTCCATGGGATTTCCCAGATAAGAACACTGGATTGCATCGCCATTTCCTCCTCCAGGGGCTTTTCCTGACCCAGGAGTCAAACTCCGACTCTTGGCATCTCCTGCACTGGCAGGCAGGTTCTTCACCACTGGGCCATCTTGGAAGCCCATCAACCACTGCTCTCACCCCCAAAGCTTGCTTCGCCTCCTGGCTTCTCAGTTAAGGACAGCTGCAGAGTCTAAAAACCCGAGTGCACCCTTCCCACCTGGCTCCCTCTAGGCACCCCCCCATCACTTGCTTGGACCACTACCCTAGTGGGGTAACTGTTTTCCTGCCAACATCTGGCCATGAGCCACACATATCTGATGCCATCTCAAGTCCCTAGCCTGAATCCCATGATGACTTGGTGCTGTGCTGTCCGGTGTGGTGGCCCTTGGTCCAGGTAGCTATTTATGTTAGTTATAATTGAATCATGACAGCCTCCCAGCTGGCCTCCAGGTTGCCTGCCCTGCTTCATCATCTACACAGAAGCTAAAGAGAATGACCTAGGGGCTCTTAGGGGGCCATGGCCGGGCCCCACCCTGCTCAACCATCGGTGGCAGCAGCACACTCTGTGGCTCTCGCTCCTGGCTGCCCCTCATCCACCTGTCTGGCCACCTCCTCCCCGCCTCCCTCCCACGTGTCTCACTCTCAGCCTCGCCCTGCCCTCTGGTTCCCTCAGCACCCCCATGGCTCCATGCCGGCCTTCCATCCACACCCCTTCCTTGTTCCTCCTGCAGGGCCCAGGGTGACATGCACTTTCCTTGCATGAGGAGGAGGTTGAGGCCCAGGTCTGTGCTTGCCCAGCCTTGGGGGATGCTGGTTCAGTGCCAAAGGAGCCACATGAAGCTGACATGTTAGTGCTCCTTTTTCTTTTGCCCGGGTCCTTTACTGGACTGGATGCTGAGTTTTGAATTCTATTTAAAAATTTAAAAACTCAATTCATTTATTGTTTTCTTTCTCTTAAAGAAGATCCTAAATTGCCCTGATGCTGGGAAAGATGGAGGGCAGAAGGAGAAGGAGGCAACGGAAGATGAGATGGTTGGATGGCATCACTGACTCAATGGACATGAATTTGAGCAAGCTCTGGGAGATGGTGAAGAACACGGAAGCCTGGTATGCTGCAGCCCATGGGGTCACAAAAAGTCAGACACAGCTAAGCAACTGAACAACAAGTTGTTTAAGGCCCCAAATCTTAATCCACTCTGGACAGGCCATGTGGTCCTAATAACCTCAGTTCCCTCATTTTAACACATTATTGCCCAGGGAAATTTTGCAGAAACTTTATGCCTGTGACCAGCAATTTGTTATGTAAGGGAATATTGACACACTCTGGTCAATAGTGTCCAGGTAATGAAAGACGTATTAATACGCCTCTGGTTATAAGTTGCTAAAATTAGGAATAATGAGCCCTCCTCACCAGATTGCTCTAATGGTCATGTAAGGACAGGGGACAACTCAGCATGATATCTAGAGCACGAGGGGGTGGAACAGTTGAAGCTGGATCACACTATCGGATAGAACAAATCGCAATTATAAGCAGTTAGAATTAATAGTACCAATTTATGGGCATGTCAATTTGGTCTTCTGCCATCCAGTGGGTGGGTGTAACTGTCGCCCATTTTTCAGAAGTGGAGAATGAGGCTTGGAGAAGAGTGATTTTGTGTGTTGGGCAGCAGCCCATTGGTGGAGCCCAGATTACTGGGGGTCAGGAGCCGGCTATTGCTGGGACGATGCTGATTTCAGCCAGGCCACTGGGGGTGGGGTGCCCACCTGTGCAGAGACCCTGCTGGTGGCTCAGGCTTGGAGTGTGTGACTGGCTCCAGGGGCGTCTCCCACTCTTCTCCTTTCTATTTCGGCTCTTCTCATTCTGAATTTCGTTTCGGCTCAGGCCCCTACCTTGACATGCACACATGAGAAACAAACCGAGTTTCAAGGACCCCAAACACCAAGGTAGTTCCACAGCACCAAGGTGCCTGGCTCCTGGGATTAGTCACGCACCTTTCTGATAAGAAAAGCGAAAACGCGAAGTAGGCGCCCTGTGACTTCCTGAATCCAGTGCTCCACGTCCTGCCCGAAGGAACAAGCGCCTCCCTGTAAGGAGCCCTGGGTGGAAGTCCCATGTTTCGAGGCCCTTGGAAGGGGAACTGGTCGGGGAGGTTTGGTTTCAGGACTTCACCTCCCGGCTGGTGGGGGGGTCAGGGAGGGTCCCTGGGGAGATCTGGCATCTCTGCCAGGCATTGCTGGGGCAGCCCGACCCCTGGCGACACCTGTGCCTGGCCACCCACAGTGGTGTTTTCCTGGGCAGCTGCCGGCATGGCTGTGTGACAGGGCTGCGCTCTTGCGACACGGGCTCCTGAGGTTTCTGTGGCCCCTCTGGTCAGAGGCGGCCCAGGTGCTGTGGGCAAGACATGTGCCAGAGACCAAATTAGACCCTCCTAATGTTTCACAGGGCTGGTCTCTGGGCCCACAGTCTGTAACTGACACCCACCCTGCATTCAGGGGCTCAGGAGGCAGGAGTCTGGACTCTTTGGTTAGATGTCCTGGGTCAGGGTCTTCCTCTTCTCATTACTGGGTGCTGACAATTTCCCCAGCTATTCTCCTCAGGGGCCTCAGTTTACTCATCACACGATGGGTCAGTGAATAAGGTCTAGGTCCCAGGGAGGTGCTGAGGATGGAGCAAATGAACCCATGTAGAGTCCTCTTCACAGTGACAAGTGAGGCATAGCCTGAATGCAGAGTCAGTACCTGTTGAAGGAGGTGGTGAGGGGTGGGGGGGGGGTGTCCCGAAAGCCCTGCTGTCTCCAGACAGAGGAACGTGATACAGCCATTTAGAAGATTATTTTTGGGAGGGAACAATCTGAAGTGTATAGAAGAGCTTTAGGTATAGCACAAAGAGCACTCTACTACTTTCTCACCCAGATTCAGCTCTTCTCTGTAACAGCTTTGAGATCTGAGTCACTGGCGTACAATCCACTCACCGCCAAGTGTGCCATTTCATGGCCTTGAGTATCCCAGGTTGTGCAGTCATCGCCACAGTCCATTTTAGAACAAGTTCATTGCTCCCTCCCCCAGGCAGCCCCGTACTCCTTGGCTGCCACGCCTCACCTATGTATTTAGGGCTTCCCAGGTGGCGCTAGTGGTAAAGAACCTGCTTGCCAATGTGGGAGACAGAAGAGACTTGGGTTTGATCCCTGGGTGAGGAAATCCCCTGGAGAAGGGCATGGCAACCCACTCCAGTATTCTTGCCTGGGAAATCCCACGGACAGAGGAGCCTGGTGGGCTACAGTCCATGGGGTCGCAAACAGCTGGACACGACTGAAGTGTCTGAGCATGCACACATATGTATTTTTCAACTGTTACTACTTGAATTCATCCTTTTGATCGGTGGTGTCCACAGGTTTTGAGTCTCAGAGAGCCTTTTCAGTGTTAAAACCCCTTGCAGAGGCCATTCATTTATCCACTCAACGCGTGGTTACCGAGCATCTACTGTGGGCCAAGCCTGGTGGCTGCGATAGAACAAAACAGACACCACCAGAGGCGAGAGGAATCCACGCAGTCGCAGTGTGGGAGATGCTGGAGAACAGGGGAAGGGAAGCCGGAGAATGCAGCAGGGCCCTGGCCGTGCCAAGAGGCAAGGAGGGCAGCTGCTGTGGGCAAGGTGGAGCTGGGAGCATCCCCACGGAGGGAGTGGCAAGGGTGAAGCCTGCACAGGGAAGAAGCTTGGCTGGAGAGTCACCCGAGGCCTCCGTACATTGGGGTGAGAGCAGACCACCAGGGGCTCATAGGGGGCTTCACATTAAATCTCCACACACTGGGAGCCCCCACAAGTACCTGATGAGGTGCTGAATTCTGTTACATGCTTCGGCCAACAGATTTGTCCTTAATTAATCACAGCAGCTTCCGGTCCATCTGACCAGGGGTCACATATGTGTGTGTAAGAAACAGCGGGATGGGGACCCCTGTTGGTGTCCCTAGCTCCTCAGAAGACCACGGCCTCCCCGGTGGACATCAGTTTTTAGATCTCCTTTATTTCAGCACTTTATAAACTCTATTCCATAGGTCACTGCACCTTGAAAAAAAAACCCAAACAAAACCCCCAAGAGTTTTCTATCCAAACAAGTTTTGAGAGTATCCCAGTTTTTTCCCAGGCATCTCACAACACACAGGCACATCTTAAAGCCTCTGAGGAGTCCTGCAGCAAGGAACTTGGTGCTTTCCAAACTCAGTAATCCAGGGAACCCTTTTATTCCACCATTCTGGTGAAACTAGTGTTACGTGGAAACTGCCTTGGGAAACAGAGCTCAGTTCTGCAGATGGACCAGCTGTGGTGTGGAGCCAGGAAGAGTTCAAGACCCCCCTCGGGAGCCTGCACAGAGGGGAGGCCAATGTGAAATGCAAGAATCATAGAGTATTTGAAAAAGGTTCACTCTTGTTGAGGCTTCCCTGGTGGCTCATACAGTAGAGAATCTGCCTGCAATGCAGGAGATCTGGCTTCTATCCCTGGGTCAGGGAGATTTCTCCTGGAGAAGGGAGTGGCAACCCACTCCAGTATTCTTGCCTGGGAAATCCCATGGACAGAGAAACATGGCAGGCTACAGATCATGGGGTCTTAAAGTACTCTGGAGGAAGCAAAAGGCCTGGCTCCCAGCCGGGGTGTGTTGCCCTCCTGATGGGCATAAGCCACCTGAGAGCACCCCAGCCTCACGAAAGGTCCTGATAAAGTGAGGCAGGTCACCCCC
Organism: Madoqua kirkii; assembly: GCA_006408675.1. Lineage (NCBI taxonomy): Eukaryota > Metazoa > Chordata > Mammalia > Artiodactyla > Bovidae > Madoqua > Madoqua kirkii. The sequence goes on from SJYC01113144.1 coordinate 32,031, forward strand.
GCACCAGCAAACCTTGTCTCTGCTTGGCTCAAACAAGGAGTTGCTGCTTCTCTATCCATTACAGCCCCCTCTCCTGTACATGAGTCCGACCCCATCAGAGGACCAGTCCCCTCTCCCACAGTGCCAGTCCAGGGTGAACCCCCATCCTCAGGCCCTCCCCAAACTGCCTGCCCAAAGCCCTCTCCCACAGCAGGCTCTTTCTTTTTTCAGCACCCTCCTGCCCTGTGTTCCCATGTGGAAGGTGGCCACACCCTGCAGCTCTGAGCAGAGCAAGATGAGGACTGACACGCTCTTGGGGTAAAGAGGTGCCAGGGAGGAGCCCTGTTTAGCCTGTTCCAGATCCGAGAGGCCCCAGGTCCCTCCCTCCACCTGTGGAGTCCTCCTCGCACCTTGACTCCCTCCTCCACCTGCCTGTTCCATATCTAAGGACCCTTAGGGTAACAATGGACCCTACCTTGGTCACTCTGAAATAATTTCTCTGTGTTTAAGTCAGCTGATTAACTTGTGTGAACTCGTTGTCAGCAGTTATTCCCCTTTGTCATGTGATCCACAGGCACTGGGAACGAGGGTGGGACCTGCCTAGGGAACCCACTAAGTGCCAGTCCCTGTTCACCTCGTCCTCATCGTGGAGATGGGGACCCAGAGGCTCAGATTGGTTGCGTGGCCACACGGCAAGTGAGGGCTCTCGAGGGACCTCTGGGCTCCTCTTGCGGAGGCCAGGGCCTGGCGTCCTCTCTCTCCAGCCTGTGCAGGCCTGCCTTGGGCTACGGACTTCTGCATCGCTGTCTCCTAGACACCGAGGCTCATCCCACCCCTGCGGCCGGGGCAGCTGCAGAAGCCACACACGACATGGAGGGGGGCCCTCACTCCCCACCCCTCTCCCAGCTCGTCGTCGCACAGATGGGCTTCAACCAGACACCCTGCCACACCCTTCCCAACCAGTTTCTGTTCATCGAATTGAGTTGGGAGCAGCTGGGAGTGTGATAAAAATATGAAACCATTCAGACTCTGGACCTCACTTGGAGTGGTCCTCAGAGCCCTGCAGGTTTAGTTTTGGAGAATCATGCAGTAGAAGCCTCTTTGATGACAGGTTTTCTGTCTGTGGGTCCCCTTGGGGTGGGTTTGGGAGTGAAAACTACGGAGTCCGTAGTCATCGGGATGGTGGTGCGATCTGGAGGGAGCTGCTGGAATTAGAAACAAGGTCCACAGTGAGGCGATGATTCTGCCAAAGGTGATGTGCTCACCTGACGTGGAAGGAATTGGGACAACATCACCCGGGGTAGGAGCTCAGGGCCCGAAGTCCCTTTAAAGGCAGAGTGACAGACCTCTGTGTGTTGGTAAGGACACTGGGTCCCTGGAATCCTGCCCACCCAGGCCACCCGGAGAGGGAGTGGTGAAGTGAGACCCGACTCCTGGGGCAGGGCCGCCTGTCAGGGGCCGCACAGGCTCCCAACCCGTCTCACAAATTCCTGCTCCCGCCTCCCCTCTACTCGCTCCCCTGGACTCCTCTCCTGCGGCCTTGCCTCCCCTCTAGAGATTCTGGCAGGAGTTCCCACTCCTTGGTGTTCCAGTGATTAAGAATCCACCTGCCAATGCAGGGGACATGAGTTCGGTCCCTGGTCCGGGAAGATCCCACATGCCACGGAGCAACTAAGCCCACATGTCGTGGAGAAACTAAGCCCACGAGCCACAGCTACTGAGCACCGCTACTGTACTCGGGCAACTATGGAAGCCCGAGTACCCTAGAGTCTGTGCTCCAAAGCCAGAGAAGCCACTGCAATGAGAAACCCGGGCACCACAACTAGAGAAGGTCCTGCTCACTGCAACTAGAGAAAGTCCACCTGTAGCAGCAAAGACCCAGAACTAAAAAGCAGCACAAAGCAAGATTCTGCCAGGAGCTGGAAAGCAAACACTTGATGGTGGAAGCTCAGGATTCCCGGACACTGATCCACCCTGGGGGCTGTTAACAGTGACCCCGCTGCCTCCCTGGATTTGGGAATCTGAAAAACAGCAGCCAGCAGGTTTCCTTTCCCCTGGGGGGGCGGGCGGCAGGCAGCTTGGGAGAGGGGATGGAAGCAGCCCCAGGAGCAGGGCTCAGTTTTCTGAGTCCTTCTGGGCCTCTCGGCCCTTGCGAGGGCAGCGTGCAGGCACACGGGGCATTGCTGCCTCTGGTCTGCCTGCGAGCCTGGGGCCTGGTGGCCCGAGAGGGCCGGCAAGCTGTTTAACTCCTTGGGCCAGAGGCAGTGAGCCCGGAGCTCAGCTGCAGCTGGGGCTGGCCTCGCCTTGAACGCGGCCGTGAGGGAGAGGAGGGCGGCTTCCATCAGGTGGCAACCACGTGCGTCTCAGACAGCAGGACGTAAGGCAGAAGCCAGGGGGTATTTGGGGGAGAGGCTTTCCCAGCTGTCCTGTAAGAACACCCTCCCTGCCCCCCACACCTGCTCTGGACAGAACACCTAGTGATGCTTTGGACATCACTTCGGATGCTCTGGCTTCTTGGAGCGTAGGGCAAGATTCTCCTGCTCCTAAACCACGGAGGGAGTGGCAAGGGTGAAGCCTGCACAGGGAAGAAGCTTGGCTGGAGAGTCACCCGAGGCCTCCGTACATTGGGGTGAGAGCAGACCACCAGGGGCTCATAGGGGGCTTCACATTAAATCTCCACACACTGGGAGCCCCCACAAGTACCTGATGAGGTGCTGAATTCTGTTACATGCTTCGGCCAACAGATTTGTCCTTAATTAATCACAGCAGCTTCCGGTCCATCTGACCAGGGGTCACATATGTGTGTGTAAGAAACAGCGGGATGGGGACCCCTGTTGGTGTCCCTAGCTCCTCAGAAGACCACGGCCTCCCCGGTGGACATCAGTTTTTAGATCTCCTTTATTTCAGCACTTTATAAACTCTATTCCATAGGTCACTGCACCTTGAAAAAAAAACCCAAACAAAACCCCCAAGAGTTTTCTATCCAAACAAGTTTTGAGAGTATCCCAGTTTTTTCCCAGGCATCTCACAACACACAGGCACATCTTAAAGCCTCTGAGGAGTCCTGCAGCAAGGAACTTGGTGCTTTCCAAACTCAGTAATCCAGGGAACCCTTTTATTCCACCATTCTGGTGAAACTAGTGTTACGTGGAAACTGCCTTGGGAAACAGAGCTCAGTTCTGCAGATGGACCAGCTGTGGTGTGGAGCCAGGAAGAGTTCAAGACCCCCCTCGGGAGCCTGCACAGAGGGGAGGCCAATGTGAAATGCAAGAATCATAGAGTATTTGAAAAAGGTTCACTCTTGTTGAGGCTTCCCTGGTGGCTCATACAGTAGAGAATCTGCCTGCAATGCAGGAGATCTGGCTTCTATCCCTGGGTCAGGGAGATTTCTCCTGGAGAAGGGAGTGGCAACCCACTCCAGTATTCTTGCCTGGGAAATCCCATGGACAGAGAAACATGGCAGGCTACAGATCATGGGGTCTTAAAGTACTCTGGAGGAAGCAAAAGGCCTGGCTCCCAGCCGGGGTGTGTTGCCCTCCTGATGGGCATAAGCCACCTGAGAGCACCCCAGCCTCACGAAAGGTCCTGATAAAGTGAGGCAGGTCACCCCCGCACCAGCAAACCTTGTCTCTGCTTGGCTCAAACAAGGAGTTGCTGCTTCTCTATCCATTACAGCCCCCTCTCCTGTACATGAGTCCGACCCCATCAGAGGACCAGTCCCCTCTCCCACAGTGCCAGTCCAGGGTGAACCCCCATCCTCAGGCCCTCCCCAAACTGCCTGCCCAAAGCCCTCTCCCACAGCAGGCTCTTTCTTTTTTCAGCACCCTCCTGCCCTGTGTTCCCATGTGGAAGGTGGCCACACCCTGCAGCTCTGAGCAGAGCAAGATGAGGACTGACACGCTCTTGGGGTAAAGAGGTGCCAGGGAGGAGCCCTGTTTAGCCTGTTCCAGATCCGAGAGGCCCCAGGTCCCTCCCTCCACCTGTGGAGTCCTCCTCGCACCTTGACTCCCTCCTCCACCTGCCTGTTCCATATCTAAGGACCCTTAGGGTAACAATGGACCCTACCTTGGTCACTCTGAAATAATTTCTCTGTGTTTAAGTCAGCTGATTAACTTGTGTGAACTCGTTGTCAGCAGTTATTCCCCTTTGTCATGTGATCCACAGGCACTGGGAACGAGGGTGGGACCTGCCTAGGGAACCCACTAAGTGCCAGTCCCTGTTCACCTCGTCCTCATCGTGGAGATGGGGACCCAGAGGCTCAGATTGGTTGCGTGGCCACACGGCAAGTGAGGGCTCTCGAGGGACCTCTGGGCTCCTCTTGCGGAGGCCAGGGCCTGGCGTCCTCTCTCTCCAGCCTCTGCAGGCCTGCCTTGGGCTACGGACTTCTGCATCGCTGTCTCCTAGACACCGAGGCTCATCCCACCCCTGCGGCCGGGGCAGCTGCAGAAGCCACACACGACATGGAGGGGGGCCCTCACTCCCCACCCCTCTCCCAGCTCGTCGTCGCACAGATGAGCTTCAACCAGACACCCTGCCACACCCTTCCCAACCAGTTTCTGTTCATCGAATTGAGTTGGGAGCAGCTGGGAGTGTGATAAAAATATGAAACCATTCAGACTCTGGACCTCACTTGGAGTGGTCCTCAGAGCCCTGCAGGTTTAGTTTTGGAGAATCATGCAGTAGAAGCCTCTTTGATGACAGGTTTTCTGTCTGTGGGTCCCCTTGGGGTGGGTTTGGGAGTGAAAACTACGGAGTCCGTAGTCATCGGGATGGTGGTGCGATCTGGAGGGAGCTGCTGGAATTAGAAACAAGGTCCACAGTGAGGCGATGATTCTGCCAAAGGTGATGTGCTCACCTGACGTGGAAGGAATTGGGACAACATCACCCGGGGTAGGAGCTCAGGGCCCGAAGTCCCTTTAAAGACAGACTGACAGACCTCTGTGTGTTGGTAAGGACACTGGGTCCCTGGAATCCTGCCCACCCAGGCCACCCGGAGAGGGAGTGGTGAAGTGAGACCCGACTCCTGGGGCAGGGCCGCCTGTCAGGGGCCGCACAGGCTCCCAACCCGTCTCACAAATTCCTGCTCCCGCCTCCCCTCTACTCGCTCCCCTGGACTCCTCTCCTGCGGCCTTGCCTCCCCTCTAGAGATTCTGGCAGGAGTTCCCACTCCTTGGTGTTCCAGTGATTAAGAATCCACCTGCCAATGCAGGGGACATGAGTTCGGTCCCTGGTCCGGGAAGATCCCACATGCCACGGAGCAACTAAGCCCACATGTCGTGGAGAAACTAAGCCCACGAGCCACAGCTACTGAGCACCGCTACTGTACTCGGGCAACTATGGAAGCCCGAGTACCCTAGAGTCTGTGCTCCAAAGCCAGAGAAGCCACTGCAATGAGAAACCCGGGCACCACAACTAGAGAAGGTCCTGCTCACTGCAACTAGAGAAAGTCCACCTGTAGCAGCAAAGACCCAGAACTAAAAAGCAGCACAAAGCAAGATTCTGCCAGGAGCTGGAAAGCAAACACTTGATGGTGGAAGCTCAGGATTCCCGGACACTGATCCACCCTGGGGGCTGTTAACAGTGACCCCGCTGCCTCCCTGGATTTGGGAATCTGAAAAACAGCAGCCAGCAGGTTGCCTTTCCCCTGGAATGCCACGGAGCAACTAAGCCCACATGTCGTGGAGAAACTAAGCCCACGAGCCACAGCTACTGAGCACCGCTACTGTACTCGGGCAACTATGGAAGCCCGAGTACCCTAGAGTCTGTGCTCCAAAGCCAGAGAAGCCACTGCAATGAGAAACCCGGGCACCACAACTAGAGAAGGTCCTGCTCACTGCAACTAGAGAAAGTCCACCTGTAGCAGCAAAGACCCAGAACTAAAAAGCAGCACAAAGCAAGATTCTGCCAGGAGCTGGAAAGCAAACACTTGATGGTGGAAGCTCAGGATTCCCGGACACTGATCCACCCTGGGGGCTGTTAACAGTGACCCCGCTGCCTCCCTGGATTTGGGAATCTGAAAAACAGCAGCCAGCAGGTTTCCTTTCCCCTGGGGGGGCGGGCGGCAGGCAGCTTGGGAGAGGGGATGGAAGCAGCCCCAGGAGCAGGGCTCGGTTTTCTGAGTCCTTCTGGGCCTCTCGGCCCTTGCGAGGGCAGCGTGCAGGCACACGGGGCATTGCTGCCTCTGGTCTGCCTGCGAGCCTGGGGCCTGGTGGCCCGAGAGGGCCGGCAAGCTGTTTAACTCCTTGGGCCAGAGGCAGTGAGCCCGGAGCTCAGCTGCAGCTGGGGCTGGCCTCGCCTTGAACGCGGCCGTGAGGGAGAGGAGGGCGGCCTCCATCAGGTGGCAACCACGTGTGTCTCAGACAGCAGGACGTAAGGCAGAAGCCAGGGGGTATTTGGGGGAGAGGCTTTCCCAGCTGTCCTGTAAGAACACCCTCCCTGCCCCCCACACCTGCTGTGGACAGAACACCTAGTGATGCTTTGGACATCACTTCGGATGCTCTGGCTTCTTGGAGCGTAGGGCAGGATTCTCCTGCTCCTAAGAATCCATGCGGCCCTTTGGGGGCTGAGCACTGCACTCCCTGACCTGGCTGGGTCCCAGACATGATGGAGATGAGAAAACTCGAAACATCGGTGGAGGGGTTTGGTATCATGAGGAAGGGAAACCAGCCTCTCCGTTCCCTTTCCTCACCCCACCACTGGTTTGGTTTGAACACATTTTCCCCCTTATTTATAAAAATAATACAGCAACCGCATTATATAAAATTTGAAAAAGGAAAAAAGAACTGTTTTCTACTCCACCCCTCACATGCCCACCGCGAACCTCTCAGCCCCCGGTCTCATTCTGGTGCAAGTATGTATTTTGAACTGTCTTTTTTTTTTTTAAGGCATATTATATCATGCACACTGTCCTTGTTGCTACAGATCTTCACAACTGTCTGAGGAGTTTGGGGAGCACCTGCTGGGCTGGTCACCCTCTGAAACTGTCCCCATGTAGGTGGCCAGACAGGTAGTTTGGAAGCTTGTGGTCCTTAGTGAGGACACTGCAAATGCCTGTGGGTGTGTGGTTTTGCTAATTGTTCTCTTAGATGAGGTCCGGGAGTGGCGTTACTGGGTGGCTGATGTGATCCAGTCCCCAGTCACTTCTCCAAGTTGCCCCCTCACCGTCCCCACCCCTCTGTGGCCACATGTGCTCCTTGCTGTCCTCAAATGTGTTATTCGTGGTCCTGCCTCAGAACCTTTGCATAGCTGCTCCATGGACAGCTCTCCAAGTCCTTCATGTGGCTTTTCCTTTCCTTTGTCCTGGAATCTGCTCAGATTTCACCTTCTGAGAGAGGGCTCACTTTCCCTGGCATGGTGTGGCTTTATTTTCCTGGGGGCACCTGTCACCATGCGACATGATCTTGGCTGGTGCCCTCCTGCTGATGGCACACGTCATGAGGATGGTGTCTGGGGCTTCGCTCTGTCTCCATCCTGGGGGGCCGGGTGTGTGTCCCCAGGAGCACATCCGCATTTGGAGGGCTCACCTGTGCCAAGTGCTTTCTGATAACGGGTGTCCAGTTTAATTCTCCCCACAACTCTGAGGAGGGAGTCCCCCAGCCCCATTTTTCAGCTGAGGACACAAGGGCTCAGAGAGGGGAACATTTACAAGGTAGGTGGTGGAGGGGGTGTGGCCTCGGGGCTGCCTGGGTCAGGAGGCGGCCCTTCTCCATTAGCTGAGGTGCACACAGCCCGGCCGTCCTGCCATGCTTGGGACGACTCCGCCTGGCTTGCCTGGATCTCCAGCCTGTGCACTGGTCCTCTGCAAGCAGAGGACTGCTTATTCCCAGGCTTATCCTCAAAACAGGTCTCAGTAGGGCCTGCAGAGGCTTCCCTGGTGGCTCAGTTGTGGGTTTGATCCCTGAGTGCGGAAGGAAATGGCAACCCACTCCAATATTTTGCCTGGAGAGTTCTGTGGACAGAGGAGTCTGGCGGACTACAGTCCGCGGAGTTGCAAAGAGTCAGACATGACTCAGCGACTAAACAACCACCACCACCACCAGGGGCTGGGGATCTGCGTTTTGATAAACTCAGCAGGTGATGCCCAGGCAGGCAGCTAACGGTACTTGGAGAAACCACAGCCCTGGAAGAAGCGAGCCTCCTCTTGCTCATCTTCCCCAAACTCTGACCACACGGGGAAAGACATCTGAGGGTGGTGGGCCAGCACCTGTGAGCACCGCGGTGCATCCCCCACAACCGATACGAGGAAATCCTACTTTCACTGGTGCTCATTAAAGAAGGGAGGCAAGACCCTAGGGACTCTTAAATCTGGAAGGGCACTTAGAAATCAGGCAATGCCCTGAGATTTTTTCCTTTTGAAATGTGATTTTTCAGAAAATTGGCTTTATTTTTTGAGCGGGTTCAGAGCAAGATTGAGTGGAAAGTACAGAGGGTTCCCACATACCCCTGCCTTACCATGGCCCCCACAGTGACTGCAGCCATCCCCATGTCCCACCAGAGAGGTGCATTCTGTACACTTGATGAACCTCCACTGACACATGGTTGGCATCCAAATTCTATGGTCTAAGTTTGGGTTCAATCTTGATCTCGTATATTCCATGGGCTTGGTCAAACACACATTGACATGTATCCTCCGTCAGAGCATCACATACAGTTCTACTACCCTAAAAATCCTCTCTGCCCCACCCACTCATCATCCTTTCCCCAGTACTCTGCTTTTTAAGCTGGAAAATCCAGTGGCTGGCAGATGTATTAAGGCCCAGGACACACATGGCAGACTGTGTTTCAATAGACTATTTGGGGGAGGGGATAAAGGAATATAACTGGTCATTCAAAATGATTCACGGGGACTTCCTGGTGGTCCAGTAGCTAAGACTGCTCCCAGTGCAGGGGGCTTGGGTTCCACTCCTGGTCAGAGAGCTAGATCCCATGTGCTGCAACTGAAGTTTGCATAGTGCCTAAGAGCCCGTGTGATGCAACAAAGATCGAAGAACCTCGGCGCTGCAACCAAGACTCGCACAGCCAAATAAAAAACATTTTAAAATGATTCATTAAAATGAAAAATAATGTTTTGTGACGTTATTGCAAAACGCACAGTAATTTTAAAGATCAGATCAGATGCTTATAAGATACCTGCACCTTTAAAGTGACAAGCTGGTAGAGATTTAACAGGTTCTTCAGGGAAGCATAAAGGGCCTTTGTCAATGTCCATGGTGTAAACCCTTAAGCTCCTGGCGTGATGTCTCTAAGTACGGGGCTGAGGAGAGACAGGCACAGTTGGCGCTCGCAGGCAGGGTGGGAGCTGCTGGTGGGAGTGGATCCCTAAAGACTTTGAGGGGCAGAACCCAGAGTTCTCTGTGGAATACTAAAATCTTAGGTCTAGAGAGGCTGGAGAGATGGGAAAATTTACACATCCCTCAAGGAATTAGTAATGAAGCCATCAATAGAACCCAGCTCCTAACCTGCAGGCAGGTGAGTTCTTTGTCTATACACAGAGTCCCAGGATCTAAGCAGTGAATAAAGATGTTGTGAATAAAATGACACCAGGGGCTCTACAACTACACAGCATGTACAAGAAACAACGAGCTCTAGATTCAAGCGTGAGACCCACAGATTCCCTCCTTTGCAGACTCATTTATTCACGAGCTAATAGAGACAGTATTTGCTGAACACAGACTCCTTGCCGGTTGCTCCAGGCACTGCAGGAGTGAGAGAGGCGTTCGTGGATGCTCCAGGGGGGTCATGTGTGTTTGGAATGGAGCTCTGGTGTGCTCATGGCCTTGAGGAGGGACTCAAGGAGGGTGTGATGGAAAGTAAGACGCAGCTGGACCCTGCTGGACTTCCCCAGGCTCTGATTACATGGCTCGGCCGCTGCCTGGTGACTTTCAGCACCTCTGGTCTGCTCGTAACTGCACACCTGGCCCAGGACGGGCACCACACAGGTGCACTGGGGATGTTCATGCCACAGTCAGGGGCTGGGTATCCAGAGGGCTCCCCCATCCAGGATTCTGGTCTTCCTGATCTCACCAGTACCACCAAGTTCCAAGGTGGTCAACCAAGGGGAAGTCTGGTCATTTACCAAGAAGCTCATGGGTCTGTGGAGGGATTGAACTGGAGGCAATCTTATGACTAAAGGTTTAATTTGCAATCTGACCAACCTGGGTTCAAATCCCATCTCTATCCCACTCATAACTGGGAAGTCCTTTCCCCTCTTCGAACCTCGGTTTCCCCATCTGTGCAATGGGGATAAAATGGCTCATCTCCAAAGGTTTGCTGTGAGGGTTAGAAATCATATGTTAATGGAATAATAGTGTCTGGGACAGAGAAGGGCACATAATAAATATTCAAAACATAATTAGGGCAGATGTCTAGTAGATACCTCAGTAGGTGGAAGGAACGGGACTCTGGGGTTGATCCAGCTTTAGACTTTGCAGATGGAGAAACTGGGAACAGAAAGGGGAAGAAGCAATTGGCCTCCAGTCATCTGGCGAGTTAGAATCAACACTGAAACTCAACCTGGGGGTGCTGTGTTGCGGGGTCAGTGGCTGTGGAGGCTGCAGGAAATGGGTGGGCGAGGGAAATGGGGCTGGGAGTTAGCTGAACTACTGGCTCAGGATGGGTTACTTTTCTTTTTGAACCAAAGCAACAGTTCTTCAGGGTGATGAGAGGACAGCCATGAAAGTTCTTTGCAAACTGTAAGGTGCTGAGAACTCTTACCAATAACCAGACATTTTTACTGAGGCTTCCTATGTGCCAGGGAGTGTGTCAAATGCTCTGTGCATAAGAAGTTCTGCCAAAAGCCCCGGAAGGGAGCTACTGTATCCCTGTTTAGTAGACAGGACCAGAGAGGTGAAGTCACTTGCTGAAAGTCATACAGCTGACAACAGGCTGAGCTTGTATCCAACTAACTCCAAACTCCCATCTTTGACTACTGCACACAGCTGCATCTTTATGGCGTCCTGGCTCCTGGAACGGGTTAAAGGACAGCAAAGGTTTATGGCTGGAGAAGGTGGCTGGTGACTGTGCTTGCTGAAGCAGCTGTATCGATCTAGTTGGCGCCCGCACACCCCCACCCCACCCTCGCCACCCCGTCCACACCAGCATCTTCCAGAAGCCTGGGCAGGATCTTTCCGACCCAGCGTGCCCCATCAGGGGATTCGCTCTGTGTCGAGAGAGGAGGCTGAACCATCTCCTCTTCAAATGAGAAACAGATGTTAAGGGCCTGGCCACCTCTCGCTTGAAACTCCAGGAGTCAAGACCAAAGTACCATCCTGGCCCTTGAACTCCGTCTGGCCCCACCTCCCTTGGTCCCGCCCCACCCACGCCTTCTCACTTCCGGGGTCAGGGGGTCCGAATCCCAGGGGGAGGCCAGCAGAGCAGGCTTGGATCCTCCCTGGAAACATCTGCGTGGGGCTGAGGCCTTTCGTGGGAAACTTGTATCCATCCACCTTCAGGTCCGCAGCTGAGCTGAGAGCGGCCAGCAGCCCCGGGCCGGGTGGGGCAGACGCGAGGGAGAGCACAGTCAGAGATGCTCAGGCCCCAGCCTCGTAGGCTCCAGGGTTGCCATCAGAGCTATGCAGGGGTCACTCTGGTTGGAAAGGAAGTGGGCTGGGACTTGAAGTTGCACTGAAATAGCACTTTGTAAGACTCGAGGAAATGTGAATTGTTCAAAACAAAGCACACACGAAGGGCGGACTGAGCTGGGGTGGAGGGGGGTTGCATTCAGCCCTTGGCACTCCTGCCCCCACCTGAACGCCTCTGAGGCTAGAATTACCTAGAATGGAGGGAGAGAGCTCTCGGTCTCTGCAGGTGTACGAGTCTAGCAGGGGGGACCTGGGGACTTTGCCAGATGTTCTCTGTGACTGCTGTGCAGGCTGTCCACTGTGTGGGGGTTCCTGGAGGCGGAAGCCAACCCCACAGGCTGGGGAAGGTACGGCTTCCCTGACTCGGGCAAAAGCACCATGCACACCAGCACAGCTTCAGCTTCCTGGTCTTGTATCGGGAACAGGCATGGAAATTGATAGAATTCTAGAATAAGGATATGTATGATGTCACATAACAAGACGTTACAGGGAGGCTTCAGGCTTGGCTGGTCCATGCCCAGTGGTGTCCTCAAGGAGCCAGGTCCTTCCTGTCACCCTGCCTTGTCCACTATGATGTTGGTTTCATCCTCATGCTGGTTACAAGATGGCGGCCATGGTTCCAGGCATCACGGAAGAAGAGAGACCATCTCTTCCGTGGTGCTCTCCTGGAAGTCAGGAGATTCTCCCAGAAGGCCCCTGGCTGTCACTGTCTTCCAGTTCATTGGCTAGAACTGGTCACATGTCCCATCCTGAGCCAATCACTCTGGAGGGGTGGGACTGATGATTGGGTTAGACTAAAGACTGAGCAACCTCACTTTCACTTTTCATTTTCATGCATTGGAGAAGGAAATGGCAACCCACTCCAGTGTTCTTGCCTGGAGAATCCAGGGACGGTGGAGCCTGGTGGGCTGTTGTCTATGGGGTTGTACAGAGTCGGACATGACTGAAGCGACTTAGTAGCAGCAGCAGCAGCAGCAGCAGCAGTAGCAAAGATGGAGAGTGGGAGGAGGAAGGCTGAGTGTGTCAGCCTCAGTGTCTACTACAGCCTAAAAGCCTCATGATTGCAGTATCCCTGTGGAGCTTTTCCCCCTGGAAATCCAGGTCTCCCTTTCTTCTGTGTTAAAAGGGACAGAGCAAACTCCACCAACACAGCAGACTCAGAGCAGCTGCATTTCAAGCCCTCAGAACCCACCGCGTTTCCTGCTACTGACTGACCTTTAACACACTCCTTGGCTAGCGTCTGATGTACTGAGCTGCACCCAGCGATTTGCCAGCGCTGTGCAGTCCCCCACCTCCCCCCTGGTGCTCTGGCTTTGGTTCCACCAATGTCCTTACACCAGGAAAGCCCCTCACCACTGCATCCTCTCCCTGTCCCATCTCCTTCTTTTATTCCTTGCCCCAGAAGCCCAGATTTTATATCTTTGTTCCTAGGAGCCTCCGGTCTCTGAAGGTTTCCTTTCAACCATAAATGGTGCCACAGCCCATCCAGCTGGGCCTTGAACAATATTCAATGGAACTCTTTGTTTCCTTTAACCGTCTTTTCTCTCTCCACCCCACGACTTCATGTTACGAAGACTTTTCAGACATGCAGAGAAGTTGAGAGTGGTGGACACCAGTGTTTCCCCACCACTCACATTCAACAGCTGTTACCCTTGAGCCATATTTGCTTCAGAAGTCGGTGTTTATGTATCTGTGGATTTGTTTGAAAGAAAACTTGAAGATGTGTTCAGACTGCACGCAAATACGTTAGACTTCCCTTCCAGAATCCCAATGCTAGTATCATACCAAAGAAACATTCTTTATGTAAATCAAACCTACAATGAGGTGCCACTTCACATGGGCCAGAATGGCCACCATCAAAAAAGTCTGCAAATTATAAATGGCAAAGACAATATGGAGGAAGAGGAACCCTCCTACTTTGTTGATAGGAATGTCAGTTGGTGCAGTATGGAGGTTTCTTAAAAAACTGAAAACAGAGCTAGCATATGTTCCTGCAATCCCATTCCTGGGCACATATTCAGAGAAAATGTAATTCAAAAAGATATATGCATACACAATGTTCACTGCAGCACTGTTTAAAGTAGCCAGGACATGGAAGCAACATAAGTGTCCAAAGACAGATGAATGGATCAAGAGGATGTGGTATACATACACAAGGAACTACGACTCAGCCATAAAAAAGAACAAAATAACGCCACTTCCAGCAAATGGATGGGCCTAGAGAGTGTCATACTAAGTCAGACAGAGAAAGACAAATATGATATTGCTTATGTGTAGAATATGAAAATGACACAAATGAACTGATTTCCCAAGCAGAAATATCCTCACAGGCATAGGAAATGAACCTAAGGGAAATGAGGGGAGTGATAAACTAGGGGTTTGGGATTAGCACATTACTACAGTATATATAAAACATATAACCAACAAGGACCTAGTGTACAGAGCAAGGAACTACACTTAATATCTTGCAATAACGTATAATGCAAAAGGATCTTAAAAAGAATGTGTGTGTGTGTGTGTGTGTGTGTGTGTGTGTGTCTGTGTGCTTAGTTGCTCAATTATGTACAATTCTTTGACACTCTATGGACTGTAGCCCCCCAGGTTCCTCTGCCTGTGGGGATTCTCAAGGTGGGAACACTGGAGTGGGTTGCCAAGCCTTCCTTCAGAAGGAGATCCCAGCCCAGGGACTGAACCCATATCACCTCCATTGCAGGTGGATTCTTTACCGTCTGAGCCACCAGGGAAGCCCATCACATGTATACATATATATGTACCTATATATACACACATGTACATATAGGGGTATATATATATATATATATATACATATAAGCTTCACCAGTGGCTCAGATGGTAAAGAATCCACCTGCAATGCAGATGACATGGGTTTGATTCCCTGCAGAAGGAAATGGCAACCCACTCCAATATATTTGCTGGGAGAATCCCATGGACAGAGGAACCTGGCAGTCTGCAGTACATGGGGTTTCAAAGAATCAGACATGACTGAAGTGACTGGGCATGCATACACACACATATATATACATTATATATATTATAATGAATATATTTTTGAATCATTTTGCTGTACATCTGAAACTAACACAACATTGTAAATCAACTATATTTCAATAAAAATTAAAAAAGACACAATATCATCTTTAATATCCAGCCCCTATTAAAATTTCCCGGTGATGTATCCATCATCGGGATTAATTTGCATCTGAAAAGAAGTGAATTTCTTCCAGCCTGGGAGGGGTTAATGAAGTTGCTCTAAAGTGACCAAAAATACATGGAAAAGCACATGCAATTTTCCCAGAAGTGTTCCTTATCCTTTTCTCTACCCCCACTTCCATCTCACAAAGTGTTTTTTTTTTTTTTTTTCAGGTCAGACATAGGGCAGAAACCAGATGGCATTTTAATCTGCATCTCAAGGGCCGTGTCCTGGGAAGGCTCTGGTGTCTTGGCACGAGCTGCGGTCTTTCTGGCGTCCAGCAGCTTGCTTGGAAGTGGGTTCCGTTCCTCCTGAGTGTTTGCTGGGTCAGGTTCTCTTGACTCTGAATAATCCCGCCATGGCTGCCTGCTTTCTGCTTTGCTGGTCCTCAGGCTCTGGGGCAACAAACAGTACACTCTGTTGACTGACCCTTTGGGGGAAGTGAGCGCACTGACTGTGGCCACAAAACGGTGGGGGGTGGACCTCAGTCAGACAAACAGCAGATGTTTGTGTTTTCCAAACAAATGCATGAGACAGTCACGATTCTCTTTTCTAGACTCAGAGAGGAGAACAACATTTTTTTTCCCCCTTCTCAGATGGTCAGTGTGGTGCTGGAGAATTGTTACTCTTGAAACAGCTGATACGTATGAAGCAGTGACTGTGTATCCTATGGGATGCTATAGCAGACTGGACAATGGCCTCCGAAGACCAGGTCCTAATTCCTAATCCTGGGAACCTCTGAATGTTCCCTTATATGGTCCAAACAGGACTTTACAGGTGGCCAAGCTAAGCATCTTGAGATGAGGGGATTAGGCTGGAAGAACTGGGCGGGCCCTAATGTGATCACGAGTGTCCTGAGACAGGGCAGTGGAAGATTTCACATAGAGAAGAGTATAAGCCATGTGGTCAAAGATTGAGTAACAGGGCCACAAGCCAGGAAAAGACAGCAGCCACGGGACGCTGGAAAGGGTGAGGAAATGGGTTCTCCCGGGAGCCGCCAGAGGAAGCACGGCTGTGATGACCCTGAATTTTGGCCTCGAAACAGACCCCTGGCTCCTGATTTCCAGAACTCAGAGGGAATACACCTCTGCTAGTGTAAAGCAGCGGGTTGGAGGTAAACTGTGACAGCAGCCCCTAGGAAAGTACCACACAGGTTCAGTGAATGCCATCCCATTTGCAGATAAGGAAGCCAGGCAGGCAGTGATGTTGACCTGCAAGGGGAGCGCTGGCTATGACCAGAGGTATGGTCAGTTTGTCTGTGGCCTGTCCATCCAGCTCCCATTGAAGGTGGGGCAAGCACTCTGAACTCAGAGGGCTGTGCAAGTGGGGCCATCTCCCTCTTGCTTTGTAGACTGTGGTCTCAGCACACCGGTGACTTTTCTAGCTGTCTCTCTGAGCTGATCCAGTTATCTCTGCTGCACGTGTTGGACATTCAGGTTTGAGATAGTTCAGCCGACTTACTGTATTTCTCTCTCTATCCACCCACTACTCCATCTGTCCAACCATTCATCTATCCATCTGTCAGTGCCCTTGTCTTTTGATCCATCCTCCATCTTCCTCTTATCTTCTAACCATCCATCTATCCATTCAGCCCACCTCCATTCAACCATCCATCTTCTCATCCATTGAGGCAATGGCACCCCACTCCAGTACTCTTGCCTGGAAAATCCCATGGATGGAGGAGCCTGGTAGGCTGCAGTCCATGGGGTTGCTAAGAGTCGGACACAACTGAGCGACTTAACTTTCACTTTTCACTTTCATGCATTGGAGAAGGAAATGGCAACCCATTCCAGTATTCTTGCCTGGAGAATCCCAGGGACGGGGGAGCCTGGTGGGCTGCCGTCTATGGGGCTGCACAGAGTCAGACATGACTGAAGCGACTTAGCAGCAGTAGCAGGAGCAAAGTGTGTGATATTTAAGAATGGGATACTTAAGAATGCCATATTAAGCCAGACAAAGCAAAATTCAAAAAGATACATGCACTCCTATGTTCATAGCTGGGCTATTCACGACAGCCAAGACACAGAAAGAACCTAAATGTCCACCAACAGAGGAGAGGATAAGAAGATGTGGTACATATATACAGTGGAATATTACTCAGCCATAAAAACCGTGAAATAATGCCATTTGTAGCAACTTGGGTGGACCTAGAAATTATTACATGAAGTCAGACAAAGACAAATGTCACATGATATCACACATATGTAAAATCTAAATACAACACAAATGAACTTGTCTACAAAACAGAAACAGACTCAGACAAAGAGAAAGATTTGCGGTTGTCAAGTGGGAGGCAGAGGGAGGGATGGAGTTAGCAGAGGCAAACTATTCCATATAGAATGGATCAACAACAAGGTCCTACTGTAGAGCACAGGGAACTGTATTCAATATCTTGTGATTACCCATAATGGAAAAGAATATGAAAAAGAGCATATATATGTATATATGAGTCACTTTACTATACAGAAGAAATTAACTTTGTATATCAACCAGACATCAATTAAATACATGAAAAAGAATGGGATATTAAGGATTATTGTTGTTCCGTCATTCAGTCGTGTCCAACTCTTTGCAACTCCATGGACTGAAGCACGCCAGGCTTCCCTGAGTTTGCTCAAATTCATGTCCATTGAGTTGGTGATGCCATCCAACCATCTCATCCTCTGTTGCCCCCTTCTCCTCCTGCCTTCAGTCTTTCCCAGAATCAGGCTCTTTTCCAAAAAATGCTAAGGATAGATTTATCAAGTATAAGAGTGGGGGACCATGGTGTAACTGTGATGGTGAAGAGCAGGGGAAACCTAGGCTGGGAGATCAGGTCTGTATGGGGTAGGTGTGGGGGGGTGGTCATCACAGGCCAACATACAGCCAGCAAAGGAGCAGGGAGGAGGATCCTGACAGTCAGAGCAAAGCTGGAAGGAGGCTGGGAGGACGGGAGCCCCAACACCTGTGCAGGTGGCTCTGGGTAGTATAGGAGGCTCTGATAGCAGGTGTAGGATTCTAGGTCATCAGAGAACAGTTGTGCTTTGGGGATCAGGAAGAAGAAATCACAGCCCAGACAAGGGGATGAGGGGTAAAAAGTGTGCGAGAGATGCAGGTCATCATTAACTGGAGCGTGAGATGGGGAGAAAAGGCTCAAGAACAAGGGAGACGGAAGCTCAGCTGCCCAAGGTCAACCTGATGGACAGCCCAGGTGCTGCTGCTGAGACCCTGGAGGCCCGGGTGAGGCCTGCCCTGCCAAGGGGTCCAGTGGTGCCAACTGTGGGCTGATAGGAGCGAAGGGGCTGAGGCCCTGGCATGGAGGACCTGGGGCTGGGTGAGGCTCTGGAGAACAGTAGGTGGGGACCAAATACTTAGAATCCCACCTGGGCTGGTGGGTCGACGGCACACACACTTAGTGAGACCTGACTGTGTGCTGGGCATTGGCACGGTGGACACACAGCTCCTCACCTCTGGGAGGCTGCAGTCCAGTGGGGCAGGTGGAGAAATAGAAAATCACGCTACGAGCTGAGAGCTGGGCACTGCAGGATATCGGTGAGGTTTATCTGATCTGGTGGATGGGGTGGGGGTGGGGTGAGCCATCTCCGCAGGGGACAGAGCACGTGCAAACTGGGGACACTGGGAGTGTGGTGTGTGCAGAGGCCCCGCTGGGAACTGCTGGGGCCCCAGCCCACATTCTTGATTCTGCTAATGAGGAGAGGGGTCTGGGCCTCCAAGTTTCAAACAGTTGCCGCAGATGATGCCAATGTGCAGTTGGACTTCATCTTGAGCGGCCAGATTTCATCTTGAAGGGCCAGACACCGACAGTCTTCCTCAAAGAGGTGACATCACATCACGTAGGTGTCTGCCTTCTCTTCTACCAAAACCAGAGGCATCACACCTCTGGGTTACAGAGGCCCAGAAGCTAAAGACAGCATATCTTTGCTCCTGACGTGTGGCACGCAGCCGGGTGTTAGCGGGGTAGCCAGTACTGGTTTCAAGGCTGGGTGCTAGGCCCTCCCCTGGGGAGTCACCCCTGAAGCAAGCACCCCATCTTACACTTTTTACCCTCTCCAGGAGGCAGGCAGGCGCTTTGAGAGTTGCAAGGGTTCAAAACACCACGTGGTGCAGATGGATGAGTGAACAGTGGCCAGAAGTGCTGGTGGGCGGGGCCTGAGGCTGCATTTCCCCCAGCCCCTGGGGACCCCACAGTGCCAGTCGCAGACCACACTTTGAGCAGCAGCAGAGGTGTACTTGATGGGGAATTATGTGGGAAGTTCTGAGTGGGTCTTAAAAAAAAAAAAGATGGTTCCTGAGGTTGACTGGTCCCACAATGCATGAAAGATTGAAAGCAGATACTTCAGAGGGGAAAGAAGACTCTGGGGTGACAGGCAGGGGTTCCGGGGACCTCATGGTGACTCGAGACTCGTCACAGCCTTAATCTCCCCCTGGGGCAGGGTCTGCTATGCTGCCACTGCCAATATCAGCTCTACAAACACTAATAGAAGGAAGTAAAATCAAAAAGAGAAAAACAGATATCATGCATTAACACGTGTATATATGGAATCTAGAAAGATGGTGATGATGAACCTATTTGCAGGGCAGCAGGGGAGACGCAGACATGAGAACAGATTTATGGGCCTGGGGAGGGGCAGGGCAAGGAGAGAGTGGAGCCAGTGGAGAGAGGAGAGAGCCGCATGGAAACATGTGCATTACCGTATGTGAAACATGTGGGGGATTCACTGTGTAACTCAGGGAACTCGAATCCAGGCTCTGGGACAACCTAGAGGGGCGGGATGAAAGTTCAAGAGGGAGGGGACCTACCTATACCTATGGCTGATTCATATTAATGTATGGTAGAAACCAACACCATATTGTAAAGAAATTATCCTTCAATTAAAAATAAATTAAAAAAAATCCAAGTTGCATCAGATTATAGAGCCAGTCTGTACCTGTGCATGAATACAAATAAATAAGCATGCCTCCTTTCAGTTCAATTCAGTCACTCAGTCGTGTCTGAATCTTTGTGACCCCATGGACTGCAGCACGCCAGGCTTCCTGGTCCATCACCAACTCCTGGCGCTTACTCAAACTCATGTCCATCGCGTAGGTGATGCCATCCAGTCATCTCATTGTCTGTCATCCCCTTCTCCTCCAGCCTTCAATCTTTCCCAGCATCAGTCTTTTCTAATGAGTCAATTCTTTATATCAGGTGGCCAAAGTACTGGAGTTTCAGCTTCAGCATCAGTCCTTCCAATGAATATTCAGGACTGATTTTCATTAGGATGGACTGGTTGGATCTCCTTGCAGTACAAGGGACTCTCAAGAGTCTCTCCAACACCACAGTTCAAAAGCATCAATTCTTTGCGCTCCGCTTTCTTTATAGTCCAACTCTCACATTCATACATGACTACTGGAAAAAGCATAGCTTTGACTAGATGGACCTTTGCTGGCAAAGTAATGTCTCTGCTTTTTAATGTCTAGGTTGGTCATAACTTTTCTTCCAAGGAGCAAGTGTCTTTTAATTTGGTGGCTGCAGTCACCATCTGCAGTGATTTTGGAGCCTCCCCATAATAAAGTCTCTCATTGTTTCCATTGTTTCCTCATCTATTTGCCATGAAGTGATGGGACAAGATGCCACGATCTTAGTTTTCTGAATGTTGAGCTTTAAGCCAATTTTTTCACTCTCCGCTTTTACTTTCATCAAGAGACTTTTTTGTTCCTCTTCACTTTCTGCCATAAAGGTGGTGTCATCTGCATATCTGAGGTTATTGATATTTCTTCTGGCAATCTTGATTCCAGCCTGTGCTTCCTCCAGCCCAGCGTTTCTCATGATGTACTCTGCATATAAGTTAAATAAGCAGGGTGACAATATACAGCTTTGATGTACTCCTTTCCCTATTTGGAACCAGTCTGTTGTTCCATGTCCATTTCTAACTGTTGCTTCTTGACCTGCATACAGATTTCTCAAGAGGCAGGTCAGATGGTCTGGTATTCCCATCTCATTTAGAATCTTCCACAGTTTGTTGTGATCCACACAAATTCAGACTTAAGTTGAAGAAAGTAGGGAAACCCACTAGACCATTCAGGTATGACCTAAATCAAATCCCTTATGATTATGCAGTGGAAGTGAGAAATAGATTCAAGGGACTAGATCTGATAGACAGCCTGATGAACTATGGATGGAGGTTCATGACATTGTACAGGAGGCAGGGATCAAGACCATCCCCAAGAAAAAGAAATGCAAAAAGGCAAAATGGTCATCTGAGGAGGCCTTACAAATAGTTGAGAAAAGAAGAGAAGCTAAAGGCAAAGAGAAAAGGAAAGATATCCATTTGAATGCAGAGTTCCAAAGACGAGCAAGGAGAGATAAGAAAGCCTTCCTCAGTGATCAATATAAATAAATAGAGGAAAACAATAGAATGGGAAAGACTAGAGATCTCTTTAAGAAAATTAGAGATACCAAGGGAATATTTCATGCAAAGATGAGCACAATAAAGAACAGAAATGGTATGGACCTAACAGAAGATATTAAGAAGAGGTAGCAAGAATACATAGAAGAACTATACAAAAAAGATCTTCACAACTCAGATAACCACGATGGTATGATTATTCACCTAGAGCCAGACATCCTGGAATATGAAGTCAAGTGGGCCTTAGGAAGCACCGCTACAAACAAAGCTAGTGGAGGTGATGGAATTCCAGTTGAGCCATTTCAAATCCTAAAAGATGATGCTGTGAAAGTGCTGCACTCAATATGCCAGTAAATTTGGAAAACTCAGCAGTGGCCACAGGACTGGGAAAGGTCAGTTTTCACTCTAATCCCAAAGAAAGGCAATGCCAAAGAATGTTCAAACTACCGCACAATTGCACTCATCTCACATGCTAGCAAAGTAACGCTCAAAATTCTCCAAGCCAGGCTTCAACAGTACATGAACTATGAATTTCCAGATGTTCAAGCTGGATTTAGAAAAGGCAGAGGAACCAGAGATCAAATTGCTAACATCCACAGCATCATCAAAAAAGCAAGAGAGTTTCAGAAAAACATCTACTTCTGCTTTATTGACTATGCCAAAGCCTTTGACTATGTGGATCACAACAAACTCTGGAAGATTCTTAAGGAGATGCCTCCCTTACAGAAGCAAAAAAGAAAAAAAGAATAAGATTCGGAAACAACATCTTTAAAAACTCTGTCTGAATTCCAATAACATATTCAACAGCAATCCATTGGGAGTTGATGTTTGCAATATGACGTAGATGGAATCAGAATAAAGTATCAAGACATTTTTTGCAGAATGAATGAGCGAGGTTTAATGGAGTTTTACAAAAGCAAAGAGATACCAGAAAGCATTTGGTGTTAAGTGTATCGTAATGGTTATATAGGAGGGAGGAGAGAGAGAGAGGAGAGAGAAAGGATTAAACATAACAGTATGAGAAAAGATGTCACACTTCACACTTCTGGGAGAGGGGAAGGCCCATAATTAGTTTTGCTCTTTTAAGAAATTACCTAAAATATGAAACTTTCTGCAGTCCAAAGATGTCTTTCTCTGGCTAGATCACTTTATTGCTTTTGGTTTATCATTTACCTCTGTGGCTGGAATCTGGTTCCCTGATGTGCTGAAAATAGCCTTGAGAACTGACTCTCTTCCTGGGAGGGTCACACTGTTTCCACTTGTTCTGAAAGATGTCAGGGGCTGTTTCCCGTGAATTTAGGCTGTGACTCCCTGGCTGGAGCGGGGTGCTGGCATCCTGAGTCTTTCCGAGGGTCACTTGGGGCCTTTTGCCCCATGTTGAGAGGCTGGCTCTGAGTTACTATGATTCCTCTGGCTCCAGCAGCAGTGTCCCTTCTCTTATTGGGCTCACTGGTCACTATCACAATCTGTGAATCTAGAAATCAGATGTCAAAAAATTCCAGCCCTCAGAAAGTGGCTGCGAGGACCTGAATGAGGACAGAAAGTGTCAGGTCCACATATGTGGCCCAAAGACCAAGTTTTCCAGTCTTGGCTCTGGTCAAGATGAGGGACCTCCAGGCTTGCTCAGAGCCCATTAACCTTGTTTTTATGCACAGTTCTAAGTTCTTGCTTTAAGAGTGCTCAGGCCACAGCAGCTTGGGCTGCCAGACCTGGGCTGGCTGAGAGCTTCTGAGGAAAGGACAGTCACATGTGTAGGGTAAGGGAGTTAGCGAAGACGAGGTTCAGAAAAAGAATGAGACCGCCACTTTACAGGAACAGATCACCTTTAATGAGGCGAGAAGGGGCAGCAGTCAGATTAGTGAGCTGCTGCACTAACCCAAGAAAAAGAGTAAGTATATACAGGCGTGTATGTGGAAATCTACTGCCTGAAGGGGGCCTGGTCTTCTCCAAGGTTGTTCGGAGTAGTCATCTCTTAAAGGGCTGGGGCAAGGAATTCTGGAGATCGGCCAGAGGCTGGACTGGCATTCAAGGGACTAGATCTGATAGAGTGCCTGAAGAACTATGGACGGAGGTTCATGACATTGTACAGGAGGCAGGGATCAAGACCATCCCCAAGAAAAAGAAATGCAAAAAGGCAAAATGGTCATCTGAGGAGGCCTTACAAATAGTTGAGAAAAGAAGAGAAGCTAAAGGCAAAGAGAAAAGGAAAGATATCCATTTGAATGCAGAGTTCCAAAGAAGAGCAAGGAGAGATAAGAAAGCCTTCCTCAGTGATCAATATAAATAAATAGAGGAAAACAATAGAATGGGAAAGACTAGAGATCTCTTTAAGAAAATTAGAGATACCAAGGGAATATTTCATGCAAAGATGAGCACAATAAAGAACAGAAATGGTATGGACCTAACAGAAGATATTAAGAAGAGGTAGCAAGAATACATAGAAGAACTATACAAAAAAGATCTTCACAACTCAGATAACCACGATGGTATGATTATTCACCTAGAGCCAGACATCCTGGAATATGAAGTCAAGTGGGCCTTAGGAAGCACCGCTACAAACAAAGCTAGTGGAGGTGATGGAATTCCAGTTGAGCCATTTCAAATCCTAAAAGATGATGCTGTGAAAGTGCTGCACTCAATATGCCAGTAAATTTGGAAAACTCAGCAGTGGCCACAGGACTGGGAAAGGTCAGTTTTCACTCTAATCCCAAAGAAAGGCAATGCCAAAGAATGTTCAAACTACCGCACAATTGCACTCATCTCACATGCTAGCAAAGTAACGCTCAAAATTCTCCAAGCCAGGCTTCAACAGTACATGAACTATGAATTTCCAGATGTTCAAGCTGGATTTAGAAAAGGCAGAGGAACCAGAGATCAAATTGCTAACATCCACAGCATCATCAAAAAAGCAAGAGAGTTTCAGAAAAACATCTACTTCTGCTTTATTGACTATGCCAAAGCCTTTGACTATGTGGATCACAACAAACTCTGGAAGATTCTTAAGGAGATGCCTCCCTTACAGAAGCAAAAAAGAAAAAAAGAATAAGATTCGGAAACAACATCTTTAAAAACTCTGTCTGAATTCCAATAACATATTCAACAGCAATCCATTGGGAGTTGATGTTTGCAATATGACGTAGATGGAATCAGAATAAAGTATCAAGACATTTTTTGCAGAATGAATGAGCGAGGTTTAATGGAGTTTTACAAAAGCAAAGAGATACCAGAAAGCATTTGGTGTTAAGTGTATCGTAATGGTTATATAGGAGGGAGGAGAGAGAGAGAGGAGAGAGAAAGGATTAAACATAACAGTATGAGAAAAGATGTCACACTTCACACTTCTGGGAGAGGGGAAGGCCCATAATTAGTTTTGCTCTTTTAAGAAATTACCTAAAATATGAAACTTTCTGCAGTCCAAAGATGTCTTTCTCTGGCTAGATCACTTTATTGCTTTTGGTTTATCATTTACCTCTGTGGCTGGAATCTGGTTCCCTGATGTGCTGAAAATAGCCTTGAGAACTGACTCTCTTCCTGGGAGGGTCACACTGTTTCCACTTGTTCTGAAAGATGTCAGGGGCTGTTTCCCGTGAATTTAGGCTGTGACTCCCTGGCTGGAGCGGGGTGCTGGCATCCTGAGTCTTTCCGAGGGTCACTTGGGGCCTTTTGCCCCATGTTGAGAGGCTGGCTCTGAGTTACTATGATTCCTCTGGCTCCAGCAGCAGTGTCCCTTCTCTTATTGGGCTCACTGGTCACTATCACAATCTGTGAATCTAGAAATCAGATGTCAAAAAATTCCAGCCCTCAGAAAGTGGCTGCGAGGACCTGAATGAGGACAGAAAGTGTCAGGTCCACATATGTGGCCCAAAGACCAAGTTTTCCAGTCTTGGCTCTGGTCAAGATGAGGGACCTCCAGGCTTGCTCAGAGCCCATTAACCTTGTTTTTATGCACAGTTCTAACGTTCTTGCTTTAAGAGTGCTCAGGCCACAGCAGCTTGGGCTGCCAGACCTGGGCTGGCTGAGAGCTTCTGAGGAAAGGACAGTCACATGTGTAGGGTAAGGGAGTTAGCGAAGACGAGGTTCAGAAAAAGAATGAGACCGCCACTTTACAGGAACAGATCACCTTTAATGAGGCGAGAAGGGGCAGCAGTCAGATTAGTGAGCTGCTGCACTAACCCAAGAAAAAGAGTAAGTATATACAGGCGTGTATGTGGAAATCTACTGCCTGAAGGGGGCCTGGTCTTCTCCAAGGTTGTTCGGAGTAGTCATCTCTTAAAGGGCTGGGGCAAGGAATTCTGGAGATCGGCCAGAGGCTGGACTGGCTGGGAGCTGGGCATAATCAACCTTAACATCCATTTTTTTCCTTTGGGTGAGAAAGTTCTTTATTTTGCATAGAATGGTGGGGAGGACCTGGAAGGGAGTTTTAACTCCAGGCTATTTTGAGCCCTGTAGATTTCCTTCAACACGCCTTCAAGAGGGTGATGAAAACAGAGGCCTTTGGGACATATTGAATCAATGCCTATAGTTTTGTGCTCTTTGATGGGCACGCTTCCTCTGCCTATTAGTCCTCCCAGTTTGACTGAGAAACAGGACAGAAGAGGGGATTTTCACTGCCTTAGAAGCGGCAAGATTATGAACAAGGCTTTTATTTTTGGTGTGTTTTCTTAATAGCTTTAAAAAAGCGTTAATAGAAAAAGCTTCCCTCTCCAGGGCTGTGACAAGGGAGGGACTTGCAGGCTTCTTCCTTCTCAGATGTTTGCTCAGGCTCTTTCCTCGGCCTGGGACGCTCCTTCCCTGGATCCCTGGGGGCTGCAGATTTCTGCCGAGATGCCCCTCCTGGGGAGACTGCCCTGACCCCTGCCCACCCAAGACATCCACCATCAGCACTCTCTTCACCCCTTGGCCCGTGCATCTCCTTCCCAGCGCCTTTTCCTCTCCTTGAGGTTCCTCACTCTCCAAGGGCTGATGCTCTAGACTAGAATGGTGCCCGGCCAGCGGCGGGTGGCCACACGGACGGTCTGATCGCCCACATGGCCACCAGCACTGCCACCCACAGGCCTCGAGAAAGCAGGTCTTGTGTTCCTCCCATGGGCGTGGGTATCATTAGGACTGTCAGCTACCAATCGGCACTTGCCATCTACCTCTCTGAGAACTGAATCACGTGTGGCTGCAACTGCTGACTTGGAACACCCGCTGAAAGGGCTTCCAGGTGGAGAGCAGAATGAACGCACTCTGTGCTCCAGGAAAACTGGCAGGATAGCCTTCAAATGGTTAGTCTCAGGAGCTGATTTTATGAGCTCAGTTCTTGAATCTCCTCATAGCAAGAAAAGCACTGAAGTCCTTCATAATGACGACTGTTTCTGGTGACAAGCAGAAAACTTCTAGACAAATGCTTGCTTCACTGAATGTATTCACTCTTCACCAGAATCACAGATGTACTGCACTTCCTCCCTGCCCTCTTGGGAGCAGTCTCTCAGAGCTCTCGGAGGTGCTGTCTCCCGGGTTGCAGTCCTCATTTTGCCCCAAATAAAATGTGACCTGCAGCTCTCATGTTGTGTGTTTAAGAAAAAGTCGACAGGACCCTTTACATCCTGGGTCCACATCTGACCTTTGATGCTTGGGTGAGTTACTTAGTATGCTTGCACCTCAGTTTCTTTATCTGTACAATGGGGACAAGGCTGGTGCCTACCACATAGTGTCATGAGGATTAAATGAATTAGTATGTGAAAACATGTAGCAAGGCCCGCAGCGCATGCTAAGTGCCTCCTTCCTACTGTGACTCCTAGTTCTAGGATTATATTATGATCACTATCACCACGACTACTGCAGCTACTGTGGTTGCTATGGTTACCATCATTATGTCCATTTCAGTAGACACTCTCCACACCCTAATCAAGTCAGGAAGCGTATTGGCATTGGAGCCAGACGGTCCTGGTTGTGTGAGCTCAGCTAAGTCGCTTCCCCTCTCTGAGCCTCTGTTTCTTCCTTTGTGAAATGGGCCCCTGCCTCTGGGGATTAACATGAGATTAAGGAGATGACGCAGCCACAGTGCTGAGTGGAGTGGTTGACGCAGCATCCTGATGTTAGAGACGTAACCCCTTGAGGACAGGGACCCTGCCTTTGATTCCTCTTTCCAGCTCTGGCTAGGTCCTGGCTGGGGCAGCAGCCAGTGCAAGGAGATGCCATAAACCAAGGACGTGCGGAGCTGAGATCGCAGGGCTGGACAGCCTCCTCTTTCTCTGCTGTCCCGGCCCCCATCCCTTCCACCATGCCCTCTTCTCCCTCATGGAATGCCCTGCTGTCCTCAGGGGTCTGGCCTCACCACTGACACCTCCATGGGATTTAAATCAACAGAGCAAAAGCTTTAAAGCAATTGCAGAAGGACCTCCCTAGTGGTCCACTGGCTAAGACTCCACACTCCCAATGCAGGGTGCCCGGGTTCCATCCCTGATCAGGGAACTAGCTCCCACATGCCACAACCAAGAGTTCACATGTCGAAACTAAGAACTGTGCATGCTGCAGCTAAGACCCAGTGCAGCCAAAATGAGTTCAGTGCAGCTCAGTCGCTCAGTCATGTCTGACTCTTTGCGACCCCATGAATTGCAGCAAGCCTGCCCTCCCTGTCCATCACGAACTCCCAGAAGTCACTCAGACTCATGCCCTTCGAGTCAGTGATACCATCCAGCCATCTCATCCTCTGTCATCCTCTTCTCCTCCTGCCCCCAATCCCTCCCAGCATCAGAGTCTTTTCCAATGAGTCAACTCTTCGCATGAGGTGGCCAAAGTACTGGAGTTTCAGCTTCAGCCTTTTCATACTGTTCATGGGGTTCTCAAGGCAAGAATACTGAAGTGGTTTGCCATTCCCTTCTCCAGTGGACCACATTCTGTCAGATCTCTCCACCATGACCCACCCGTCTTGGGTGGCCCCATGGGCATGGCTTAGATTCATTGAGTTAGACAAGGCTGTGGTCCAGATTAGATTGACTAGTTTTCTGTGATTATGGTTTCAGTGTGTCTGCCCTCTGATGCCCTCTTGCAACACCTATCATCTTACTTGGGTTTCTCGTACCTGGAGCGTGGGGTATCTCTTCAAGGCTGTTCCAGCAAATCGCAGTCACTGCTCCTTACCTTGGACGAGGGGTATCTCTTCACTGCCACCCCTCCTGACCTTGAACGTGGAATAGCTCCTCTAGGCCCTGCTGCGCCTGCGCAGCCACCGCTCCTTGGACGTGGGGTTGCTCCTCCCGGCCGCCCCTGGCCTCAGGTGGGGGATAGCTCCTCTCGGCTGCGCTATGTATGCTGGTCTTAGCTGCCCGTGCTGTGTGCACCGGTCAAAGTAAATACAGAGGGCTCCTGGCTGGTGTTTTAGGACTGACCAGTTCCTGATAAGATTTCAGGCAGGGAGGTGCGAGGGCTGTTTAGTTACAACCCTGCCAGTGGGAGACTACCAGCCTAAACCTGTCCCCACACCCTGGACAAGTGAAGACTGTGGTGTGGCTTGAAGTGAAGCTCCCCCTGCCTTTTCCATGGTGTTGGTCAATGTTTAAGAGGGCTTGAGGCCAACCTCAAGGTGAAGACCTCATGAAAGTTTCATACCCACTGTGAACTGAACTCACGAAACTCTCCTTTTTTCCCTCCATCAGCCCACACCTGGGGCTTCTCTTCTTCCTTTTGACCCCAAAACAGAGGGGCTCAGCCAGGCTGGCCTTGCTCCTGGCCTCATACCCTGAGCTCCCCCATTCCAGAGTCAAGGCCATCCGGCCTATATGGCACTTTCCTGTGGGCTGGGCATGGCAGCCCTCTCAGTTTAGTTCAGTTCAGTCACTCAGTTGTGTTTGACTCTTTGCAAGCCCATGGACTGCAGCATGCCAGGCCTCCCTGTCCATCACCAACTCCCTGAATTTACTCAAACTCATGTCCATTGATTCAGTGATGCATCCAACCATCTCATCCTCTGTCATCCCCTTCTCTCACTTTCAATCTTTTCCAGCATCAGGGTCTTTTCCAGTGAATCAGTTCTTCACATCAGGTGGCCAAAGTATTGGAGTTTCAGCTTCAGCATCAGTCCTTCCAATGAATATTCAGGACTGACTTCCTTTAGGATGGACTGGTTGGATCTCCTTGCAGTCCAAGGGACTCTCAAGAGTCTTCTCCAACACTGCAGTATAAGAGTATCAATTCTTTGTCACTCAGCTTTCTTTATAGTCCAGCTTTCATATCCATACATGACCACTGGAAAAACCATAGCTTTGACTAGACAGACCTTTGTTGGCAAAGTAATGTCTCTGCTTTTTAATACGCTGTCTAGGTTGGTCACAGAGAAGGCAATGGCACCCCACTCCAGTACTCTTGCCTGGAAAATCCCATGGATGGGGGAGCCTGGTAGGCTGCAGTCCATGGGGTTGCAAACAGTTGGACACTACTGAGCGACTTCACTTTCACTTTTCACTTTCGTGCATTGGAGAAGGAAATGGCAACCCACTCCAGTGTTCTTAACTGGAGAATCCCAGGGATAGGGGAGCCTGGTGGGCTGCCATGTCTGGGGTCGCACAAAGTCAGACACGACTGAAGTGACTTAGCAGCAGTAGCAGGTTGGTCATAACTTTTCTTTTAATTTCATGGCTGCAGTCACCATCTGCAGTGATTTTGGAGCCCCCCCAAAAATAAAGTCTCTCACTGTTTCCATTGTTTCCTCATCTATTTGCCATGAAGTGATGGGACCAAATGCCATGGTCGTCATTTTCTTAATGTTGAGTTTTAAGCCAACTTTTTCACTCTCCTCTTTCACTTTCATCAAGAGGCTTTTTAGCTCCTCTTCACTTTCTGCCATAAAGGTGGTGTCATCTGCATATCTGAGGTTATTGATATTTCTCTCAGCAATCTTGATTCCAGCTTGTGCTTCATCTATTCCAGAGTTTCTCATGATGTACTCTGCATATAAGTTAAATAAGCAGGGTGACAATATACAGCCTTGACATACTCCTTTTCCTATTTCGAACCCGTCTGTTGTTCCATGTCCAGTTCTAACTATTGCTTCCTGACCTGCATACAGATTTCTCAGGAGGCAGGTCAGGTGGTCTGATATGCCCATCTCTTTAAGAATTTTTCACAGTTTTCTGTGATCCACACAGTCAAAGGCTTTGGTGTAGTCAATAAAGCAGAAGTAGATGTTTTTCTGGAAATCTCTTGCTTTTTCGATGATCCAGTGGATGTTGGCAATTTGATCTCTGGTTCCTCTGCTGTTTCTAAATCCAGCTTGAACATCTGGAAGTTCACAGTTCATGTACTGTTGAAGCCTGGCTTGGCGAATTTTGAGCCTTACTTTGCTAGCAATTGTGCAGTAGTTTGATCCCGACCCAGGAACTGAACCAGGGCTCCTGCATTGCTGGCAGATTCTTTATCAACTGAGCTATCAGGGAAGCCAGGCAGCCCTCTGGGCTGATGGAAACCTGTAGGCCTAGGGCTTGACAAAAAGACTGTCATTCCTTTTGTACAAAGAAAAAGGAGCCCTTTGCTTCAGACAAGGTAGCACACACCTTGTTATTTTTTAGCACCACTTGAAAGCCGGGTGCTTTGTGCAGTCCACAAACCTCACCGCTGTATGTGGCAGCCCAGTCTTGAACACCCAATCTATTGCCCTTGAAAACTCAGTAGTGTAATCTCTTGCTGCCCATGCAGTTAAGTTCCTCAAAAACAGCCCGACTGTTCCACTACAGTTGGAAAGACAAAATCATGCAGAAACCCAGTGGCATGGAATGAAATGTCCTCAAACCGACTGTGTGTTAAGAACTTGCTCCCGTGAGTTCCCCTCCTCCCAATTCACTGTCTCTAAATGACTCTGGGAATGTTGCTCTCATGAGATGCATGTTATGCAAACTTCACTTTAAAACGCTCTTTCCAACACTCTGTGGCTTGAGATCCAATTTCCGGATGATGCTGTGTCCAGCGTGCATTTTCCCAGGTCTGGCTTTCCTGTGTGGCCCTATCACAAAGTACTGGAGGCTTAAGGAGCTTTTTCCTGAGCCTCGTCTGTTTGGCATCTGCGGATGGGCCAGTGAAGTGTAAACAGATGAACGACAGCAGTGGTTTTAAGAAAAATGGGAATATGCCGTAAAAACTGAAGAATATCAAAGCATAGTTGTCAAAGGCACCTTTGGATAAACAATCCAACTCACCCCCACCCCCACCCTCGCTTCATCAAAACGTTTTGCAGAGCTTAAAAGCTGCTTCTCGGACCTCCCTGGTGGGCCAGGGCTTAAGGATCGTTTGCCAATGCAGGCACAAGGGTTCAATTCCTGGTCCAGGGAGATCCCACATGCCTCAAGGCAACTAGACCTGTGTTCCACAGTTACTGGGCCTGAGCTCTAGAGCCCGTGAGCCACAAAAAGAAGCCACCACAAGGAGAAGCCCGGGCTCGGAAACTAGAGACGAGCCCCACTCACCACGACTAGAGAAAAGCCTGCGTGCAGCAACAGAGGCCTCCCAGCCAAAAACAAACCAGCTCCTCCTCCTCTGGGTCTCCTTCCCTCCATCTGTCTGCAAGTTCAAGACCCCTCCTGGCTCAGCACGGCCCCAGCCTCACACCTTCGTCTCCTGCATCTCAGCTCCCGTCCCCCATCCATGCCCCCTGTTCTCCGCTTCTCTCCCTGCCACACGGTGCTGAGACATTGTGTTCAGACCGGAGGCTCCTGAGTTCATTCAAACCTGGCCCTGCGGGCTGAGGTCCACGCGGGGGACTTCAGCTGAATGGCTTAACTCTGAGTTAACTTTCATATCTTCCCTGCAGAGAGGGAAGAATACTAGCTCCTGCTTCAAACGGCTGCTTCAGGATCAAAGGAGATCCTGTGTGCAAAGTGGTTAGAACAGTGCTGGGCACGTAGTCAACACTCAATTAAGTAAAATTGTAATGACGGCGTTTATTGCCACGTCTCGTTTTTGTCCGACATTCAACATCCAATTTCATGTCTTGTGTGTACTTGGTGGATGATGGTATTTTCCCTTTATCACTTTTTTTTAAAAGGGAAAATATATACAAATGTGTGAGGCACACATAAGGAATATATGCATTCTGCCCCAAAATTTACACAGTGGAGAGAAGTAGAAAAGCAAAAAATGGAAACAATCTGTTATCCCCAAATCTCCAAAGAGAGGTAAGTGATGCTACTGCTCTGCTAGGCAAGCGCACGTGTATACATGTGAATGTGTGTGGTTCTATTCTTTTTAACTTTACTTTTTGTTGACACTGACAGGCATATGAGATCTTAGTTCCCAACGAGGGGTGGAACCCATGTCCCCCTGCACTGGAAGTGTGGAGTCTTAACCACTGGACCACCAGGGAAGTTCCCTCTCCCCTCTTTTTTTTTTTAAAGTGTGGTTTTTATAATAGGATTATCCTGAATGCATTGCCTGTACCCTGCGATGTCCAGATTTTGTGTGTGGAAGATGTTCGCTTTTTTTTTTTTCCACAAAGATGTAAAGCTGAAGGTGACCAGTTGGCCCAGCCCTACGTCTGGGATTCCTGTTGGCCAGACACAAGCGTGAGGTCTTGTTTCCTTGGTTGCTTTCAGTGGGGATGGCTTTTCCTGTTACAGAGGAGAGCACGCGTGAGTTTCCCTGTTGGATACTCAGCGTAAAGATTCTGGGGCCCAGGCGCTGGCGTCTGCTGCTCTGGGCCAGGTCTCCACAGCAGGACCCTGGCTAGACGTGGAGGAGATGTGCCCCGCTCTCGGCTTCTCAGTCATATCAGATGCTAGAGCCATCCTGGCCAGGAATAATTCTGAGAAGAAAGAGCTTCTGAATCACTATAAACACAGTTATTTTGCAAAAGGGCAAAACTGAAAAAAAAAGTTTTAAAAAGCATTACAGTTATAGAAATGTGTCGCCTAAAATACTTTGTAACGGTTTGTGGGAATGTGCCGAGCCACATTATGAAAGGACCCTGAGAGAGACTTTTCCAGGGCAACCTGCAAAACCAGCGCTGAGCTGAGGTGCTTGCCAGACCCACCCTGGAGATGTCACAACACATGGCTCTCAGGGCCACCCCAATGTCGGCCCCGTGGGGACCAGGCCTCAAGTTATGAGGGATGGCAGAGGATTCCCTCTAGAGCGGCTGACACCTCCGCCTGCCCTTCTGGCTGCTCAGTACACCCTCTGAAAAGCTGGAATCTTAAAGGAAAGCTTTGCACTTTGATTAAGGAGAAAAAAAGAGGTCTACCACCACTTCCTCAATTGTCACAGCTCTTTCGCCACTGGGAATGATGAAGATAAGGTAAAAATAGACACAGTCATGATTTGTTAATTAGCAAGGACTCCGACAGCCACGCTTGAGTGTACCCCTCAATTTAGAGCTTATCTCTCAGATGTCTTAAGCTGGTCCTAGAGATCTGCACCCCCAGCCCTCTTCTGGGTTCGATCCCTCTTCCCCAGCCCAGCCTTCCACTCAGCTCTGCCCACAGACCTCTCCTGCTGGGAAGATGAAGACTGAGCTGCAAATTCTTAATCTCTGTGTGAACTGTGAATATGAATCAATTTAATCCTCCCAACAATTCCACAGGGGTAGTTACCATCATCACTACCATCATCACCATTATCACCATCATTATCATCATATCACCATCTTTACCAACATCACCATCTTCACCAACATCACCATCTTCATCATCATATTGCCATCTTTATCATCAGCATCATCAATATCAACATCATCACTGTTGTGTCTAGTAAGTTGCCCAGAGTTAGTGTGGTTGACAGAATAATGACTCCCTTTACACCCCCAGAATATGTTGCCTGCTATGGCAAAAGAGACTTTGCAGACGTGATTAATGACCTTGATGTGAGATTCTTCTGGACAATCCAGGTGGCTCCAGGTAACCACAAGGAGGGAGACAGGAGGGTGAGAGTCATGGAAAGATGTGAGGACAGAAGAGGAGTCAAGAGACTGGCTGCTGCCGGATCTGAGGGCGGAGGAGGGGCCACGAGCCAAGGGAAGCAGTGCCTCTAGAAGCTGGAGAAGGCCAGGAAGCAGACTCCCCCTGGAGCCTCCGGAAGGAGCAAGGCCCAGCCAGCACCTCAGCTTCAGCCCAGCGCGACCCGCGCCAGACTTCCGATGCCCAGAACTCGGATAACCGGTCGGCGCTGTTGCGAGCTGCTGAATTTGTGGTCATTCATCATGGCAGCAACAGGAGCCGAACTGACGAGTGACTTTACAACCCGAATCTCCGGCTTTGGAGCTGAGTGCCGCCTCGGAGCCGGGCCAGACTCATCACGATGATGCCAGCCGCCGGTGTCCACACGCACCATGGGGCTGACCGACCGCCCGGCCCACAGCACCCCTCAACCCCCGAGCCGGCTGCATGAGGCCATGTTCTGGCCACGCTGAGCTGGAAATGGCCCCGTGCTCAGCACGGCTGGGAGCTGGCTTTGAACTCTGACCGAGTGGGAGACTGGAAAAGTGACTTTTGCCCAGATGTCTGTCTGAGCAGACAGAATAGAGGAAACGGCCCCCCAGTGCCCAAACCCCACTGCCTCTTCCTGACCAGAGGGGGAGGCGCCTTCCTTGCAAAGGGCAAAATGAATGTCCCTCTTGGCTCACAGCTGGTCAGACCCAGAACTTTCACATTAAAAGAAAAAATGCAAAGGGGACAAAAAAAAGAAAGAAAACCAGAAGCTGGAGTTGGAGGGCAGGACGAAAATGCAGTGACTCTGAAGGGCTTGGTCTGAGCTTGAGATCTGGGGGGTGCTGGGGGCCCTGGCCTGGCTCCCCCCATGGAGGCAGGAGGGTGACCAGGCAGCTTGGTGTCTTCGGAGACTTTTCAGCCCCTGCAACGCTGGACCGAGACCTGAGTGGGGCGGGAACATGCCCGCTCCAGGAAGAATCTGAGGCAGAGGAACTTGGCACAAACCCAACTTCTCTAAAAGTATTAAAAGCCTGTGGCCCACAGAGGCCTGGCTGCAAGGCCCCTCGGGCGCTGACGGCGGATCCCTGACGGTTGAGACCCAGCGTGGTCCTGGCATTGAGCAATAGGGCTCTGCCAGGGCCCCAGGCCCTCCACCCACCCTGCCCGGCTCCCACGGAGGGTGAGGAGAGGCCGCTGCTGGGGTGCGTGTGTGACCGTGCCTCTGTGCGTGTGTGTGCGTGTGTGTGCAGGCCTGCGTGGCCTTGCATGCCACTGTGTGTGCCAGCGAGTGGCTCCACAGCCCTCCTCGAGGCCCTGGGGTCTCAGGCTGCCCTGGCGCCCTCTTCTCCAAGGACAGTCAGAAGAGCTGTCCGCTGGGCCCCAGCACAGACCCTGGGCCGCTGCGGTCCACCAGGGGACAGATAGTAGTTATAGATAAGGAACTGAATGAGCTCTAACTAGGCGCCAGGCTCTGTTCTAATAAGCACATCATTGCACCAGTCCATAGAAATTGCAAGCCTATGAGATGAGAATTAGTTTTCGTCCCATTGAGTGGAGCAGAACTAAAGCCCAGAGAGGAGTCACTTTCCTGAGGTCACACAGCTTTGGCGCAAGGTGGGAGGAAGGCTGGTTCCAGGGCTGACGCCTGAAAACTCCACTCCATGACCAGCCTGAACCGCCTGGGCAGCTGTGGCCTCAGCAGGGAGCCCTTCCTCTCACCCCCGGGCCCTCCGGAGGCTGGGGAGGCATCTGGCGATGTTGCAGGGAGCCCTCAGGGGGCCGTGGCTGCACTGAGGGTCCTGAGGGAGGGGTCACGTTAAAAAATGCAAAGGGGACAAAAAAAAGAAAGAAAACCAGAAGCTGGAGTTGGAGGGCAGGACGAAAATGCAGTGACTCTGAAGGGCTTGGTCTGAGCTTGAGATCTGGGGGGTGCTGGGGGCCCTGGCCTGGCTCCCCCCATGGAGGCAGGAGGGTGACCAGGCAGCTTGGTGTCTTCGGAGACTTTTCAGCCCCTGCAACGCTGGACCGAGACCTGAGTGGGGCGGGAACATGCCCGCTCCAGGAAGAATCTGAGGCAGAGGAACTTGGCACAAACCCAACTTCTCTAAAAGTATTAAAAGCCTGTGGCCCACAGAGGCCTGGCTGCAAGGCCCCTCGGGCGCTGACGGCGGATCCCTGACGGTTGAGACCCAGCGTGGTCCTGGCATTGAGCAATAGGGCTCTGCCAGGGCCCCAGGCCCTCCACCCACCCTGCCCGGCTCCCACGGAGGGTGAGGAGAGGCCACTGCTGGGGTGCGTGTGTGACCGTGCCTCTGTGCGTGTGTGTGCGTGTGTGTGCAGGCCTGCGTGGCCTTGCATGCCACTGTGTGTGCCAGCGAGTGGCTCCACAGCCCTCCTCGAGGCCCTGGGGTCTCAGGCTGCCCTGGCGCCCTCTTCTCCAAGGACAGTCAGAAGAGCTGTCCGCTGGGCCCCAGCACAGACCCTGGGCCGCTGCGGTCCACCAGGGGACAGATAGTAGTTATAGATAAGGAACTGAATGAGCTCTAACTAGGCGCCAGGCTCTGTTCTAATAAGCACATCATTGCACCAGTCCATAGAAATTGCAAGCCTATGAGATGAGAATTAGTTTTCGTCCCATTGAGTGGAGCAGAACTAAAGCCCAGAGAGGAGTCACTTTCCTGAGGTCACACAGCTTTGGCGCAAGGTGGGAGGAAGGCTGGTTCCAGGGCTGACGCCTGAAAACTCCACTCCATGACCAGCCTGAACCGCCTGGGCAGCTGTGGCCTCAGCAGGGAGCCCTTCCTCTCACCCCCGGGCCCTCCGGAGGCTGGGGAGGCATCTGGCGATGTTGCAGGGAGCCCTCAGGGGGCCGTGGCTGCACTGAGGGTCCTGAGGGAGGGGTCACGTGGCGGCGGTGGTGGGCGCTGCTGGGCTCCGAGGCCCCGGCTAGGAGCTGCGCGAGTGTGGGTGAGATAGTCGTCCCCTGTCTCTAGGGCCTGGGCCTCTGTCTCTGCTCCACGGCGTCTCGCTGAGGCCCCCAGCTCCGGGATTCACAGGGGACGCCTATTCTTGCAGCCCTGCTCCTCACCGGCCAGGGCTTCCTGCCTGCCGGAAGGGCAGCGAGGCACGCAGCTTTCCTTCCTGGTGTCTGGCTGTGCCACCCGGGAGCAGGCCCAGCCCCGCCGTGCTTCCTCCCACGCGGAGTGGGGCTGTGCCTGTGCTGGCCACGTGGGCGCCTGGCCCAGCCGCCCCCGGGGCCCCTGCCCCCTCCTGGCCCAGGATGAAGGACGGAGTCCTTGCTCCCTGAGCTCTCACCGTTGCCCCTTCTGGACCATTCGCCTGCATCACAGCATGGCGGGGACAGGACCACGTGTGGCCTCGCTCCGGGGGATCCAGGTGGGGATAATGGTGTCCCTGTTGGGGGAGGTCGGTGGAGTGGCAGTCCTAAGCCTGGTCCTGGGGACTCCACTGTGGGGCTCATCTGCCAGCCCCCCAACTTTCTAGCCATGGGACCCAGCAGTCGTCTTGGTGCCTTGGTGTCCACGTTAGCGATGTGGGGGCAAAGTGACAGCTTCCGCCCCACCAGGCTTGGGCCGAGCAGCACGTGGGAAGTGCTCCCTGTGGGGGGCTGGGACCGGCACCTCCTCAGAGGATGGGCAGCGGTGCTCCGAGCTGTGCCTTCTCTGGGGACTGATGGCGGTTGTCAGCCCTGTCAGCCCATTGTGAAGATGGGCAAATAAAGGCTCACGTGTTCAGATCTGAGGCTTCTGTACTGGTCCCACTCTGTCCTCTTCTTCTGCCCTCTCGAATATCAGGGAATCCAGTTTGCCCCAAACACTTCACTTATAGGAAGTCAAGAGCAGCGTCTTGGGGCAAACACTTGCCCTGGTGTGGGTGAAGCTGCCACGTGAATGTCCACTCACACTGGACACGTCCTGGGACCTGCTTCTTTCTGTTGAGGGAAATCCTGGAGCAGGACAGGGAACCAGTAGGGTGGCAGGGAGAGCGGGTCCCTGGTTCTGGTGTCAGAAGCCCTGGGTTGGTTCAAAGCCCGATCTTGCTCATAGCTGAGACACCGTCTCTGGTGGGAGTTAATCACCTTCTGCTTCAGTTTACCTGTTTGCACGGGGATCTGGTGAGAACGGTACAGGTGAAGCTCTTATAGGCTTCCCTGGTGGCTCAGTGGTAAAGAATCTGCCTGCCAATGCAGGAGATTCGAGTTTGATCCCTTGGTCGGGAAGATCTCCTGGAGAGGGAAATGGCACCCCTCTCCAGGATTCTTGCGTGGGAAATCCCCTGGACACAGGAGCCTGCCGGGCTACAGTCCATGGGGTCTCACAGAGTCGGACACGATTGAGTGACTAAACACCACCGACAAAGCTCTTGCACAGGGAGATCACCGGCCTGCCACACACCTGAGCAGCTGTTTCTCTCTTGCTGGCCCTCTGGTCTGCAGAAGGGGAAACTGAGATCTGGGCAGAGGAAATGGTCTTTCTGAGGCCACTTGGTCTTAGCAGGGCTGATGGAGCTGAGACAGACCCTCATTCCTCTGAACAAAGAGAGGTTTGCTTTAGGGTCTGATTCTCGGGAGTCAGCTGTGTGGCCGCGGGAGCAGCTCTGAGCCTCTCTGGTTCTCACTTCCTCGCCTGTAACGCTGTCACCCTGACTGCCCCTCAGCATCCCCAGCCTAGGTCACGTTTTCACCCTGACATGGAGAAACGTTTTCAAAGAAGTTTGTTCGGGGCCATGTCTGCCTAGGAAGTATGCTGAGAGGATGACACGACTAAACGACATTGACTGTTGACATGAATTACTCCAGTAGTTTCTTTTTCTCTTGACCTGTGGGTTAGAGGCAGCAAACATTTATTTCTCTACTGGCATAAAGTAACTTTTATTTTCAAACATTACGTAGACTTGATGCAGAAAACCTAGAAAGCACAGGAAAAACACAATGCTGGAGGGAAAAGAAAACAAACCAACAAATACAAGATGAGGAATTAAAAAAAGAAAAAACTCAAAAGAAAAAGAAAGCGAAAAGGAAAGTCAAGCAAACACTTTTACGAGCAAGGGCCCTGTCATAAAAGCACCGCATTTCTGGTGAACACTGTACTGCTCTAGCTTGAACAGCCATGAGACCAAGGACATTGCCCTCCCAGGAGCCATCTTGGAGCCGGCTGGAGGAAATCCTCATTTCTAGAACCTTCTCCTGCACAGCAGATGCCCATCACCTACGAGGCGGACTGGTGTGGGTGGGGGCTCTGGTCTGACCTCTGGGATGTGCGAGTCACGTGGAGCAGAGCATGGGGTTCAAGGGGCTTAGGCTCCAAGGCCCTGGGCTGCTGCCCTTACTGCATGGGTTCCCGAGGTGGTCTTGAAAGAACATTCTGGCTCCCCTGTGACTTGCCTTCCTCATCTGTGGCGTGAGGGTTCTTCTAAGTGGATAAACGTGCTGTGCTCAGACAGAAGGGCTCTGCCCATGGTCATGGCGACGGTGAGTTCACATCCACCCGAGGATTCATATGCCAACGAGCGGTTGCTTTAGGAATACAGTGCGGGCAGGTTTGTGAAAGCAGGCAAGTGGCCTTTCCCTGGAGGGCCCACGGCTGGTCTCGTTCAGGGACGTGTTGAAAGAAATGCCGACGACAAAGAGATGCCAAAACAAAACAAGATCCGAAAGGATACATGCACCCCAATGTTCATCACAGCACTGTTTACAATGGCTGAGACACAGAAGTAACCTGTCTATCGACAAAGGAATTGATGAAGATGTGGTAAATATATACAGCGGAGTACTACTCAGCCATTGAAAAGAACGCAATAAGGCCATTTGCAGCAACATGCAGGGACCTAGAAATTGTTACACTG
The DNA here is from genome assembly GCA_006408675.1 of Madoqua kirkii. NCBI lineage: Eukaryota > Metazoa > Chordata > Mammalia > Artiodactyla > Bovidae > Madoqua > Madoqua kirkii. The sequence continues at coordinate 71,947 of SJYC01113144.1, forward strand.
AGTGAACTAAGTCAGACAGAGAAGGAGAAATATCATATGATATCCCCTATATGTGGAATGTAAAAGGAAATGGTACAAATGAACTTACAAAACAGAAGGAGACCCACAGACTTAGAGAACAATCTCATGGTTGCCGGGGGAGGGGGAAGGAATAGTTAGGGAGTTTGGGGTTGACATGTACACATTGTTGTATTTAAAATGGATAACCTACAAGGTTGTGTGCTACTGTACAGCACATAGAACTCTGCTGAAAACGATGTGGCAGCCTGGATGGGAGAGGAGTTTGGGGGAGAATGAATCCATGTTAATATATATGGCTGAGTCCCTCTGCTGTTCACCTGAAAAGATAACAACATTGTTAATCAGTTATACCCCAATACAAAATCAAAAGTTTTAAAAATAAAAATAAATAAAAAATAAAAAATGGCATGCAGTGGCAACAAAACAAGACAAAACAAAACCCAGAAATGCCAAAATGGCGTTGCAAAAACGGACAGAAGTTGACCATTCTGCAGTGGATGTCTTCTCTACATGCTGTGACGGTGGGCACGGAGACCTCGACGGGTCTGAGATGCAGACGCCTCGCAGGTGGGGTACCGCCCGGCCGTGTGAGGCGTGGCTGTGTGGCCGCTAGTCTCTGGGCTGACACCCCGCCCAGTGCACAGCAGGCATCCGGAAGATTCTGAGTGGGGAAAGGACGGATGAATGAAGGGGTTAGTGTCCAAGGGAGAAGGAGCAGAGACGAGGCTTTCTAGTCTCCAGGGCATATGCGCGGGCTTGAGATGAAACCCAAGGCTCAAGTGCTATCAACGCTTATCAGGCCAGATAAGGGCCAGCTGTGCCCTGGGCCTGGGGGCACTTAGCCGCAGGCAGGCCTCCGCTGGCAATATTTGTTCAGCTTTCTCTTTTGTTTTCACTTTTGGTCTTCCTTTGCAATTCAAAGGTCCAGGTGTCCAACAGGGCCGGGCCACAGAGAGGCCCAGGCCTCAGCACAAGGTCTGGAGGCTGCTGGCTGGGAGCTTGGGTCCTGACCCCTGTGGTGCAGGGGTGGGTCCTCGGGGCCTCTCCCTGGCCTCTGCTCTCTCCCTGATGAGGAGGACCCCTGGTGTGTGAGATGCGGGGGCCCTTTCTGCCCAGCACACTCTTGTAACTCCCACCCCCGGCCCTACTGATGGACGCCCCTGAGATTCAGGCCCACCCCAGGTGGCGCCTGGGGTCACTGAGCTGGCACAGGGGCCGCTGGACTGGCAGCTGTGGGGCCGCCTCTCCCAGTTCCCGGGACCCCTGGGCCGCTGGGATCCCCGGGGAAGCAGCACCCCCTGCTGGCTGGTCCCCACTTCGCGCCCTTCCCCTCCCTGGAACCAGAGGACATTCTCTCACCGCTGGGTCCACCCTGTGTCTTTGGGGCTGCTGGGCCTGCTACAGCACGTGCATGGGATAGAAGATTCTTACGGAGAATATGCTGACGATCCTGCAGTTCCACTCCAAGGTCCCCGAGGAATTTCCACCCGGGTCCATCAGGTGTCGTGAGTGAGGATGAGCACACACAGGGATGGGGGCCTCCCGAAGCCCACTGAGGTGGGTGGGCCACATGGAAGGCGTGCGTGCAGGGCAGGCTGGACCCCAGAAAGCAGCACGGGGAACTTAAACACAAAACGCCAGTGAACTGGGAGACTGGGATTGACATAGATACGCTATTGACATTATGGGTAAAATCGACAACTAATGAGAACCTGCTGTATAGCAGGGGCACTCAGTGCCCTGTGGTGACCAAACGAGAAGGAAATTCAGAAAAGAGGGGATACCTGTGTATGTATGGCTGATGTGCTTTGCTGAACAGCAGAAACTAACGCAGCATTGTAAAGCAACTATACTCCAATAAAACAAAACCAAAAAGCCCTGCCAAGTTCAAAAACAAACAGAACAGAATGAGAGTTCATTACAAAGCCATGCATTTACCAGAAATAAGGGAGCAGATAAGTACCAGAGGGGATCATAGGGAGCGGCCAACGGTTTTGCTGCTTTTTTTTTTTTTTAAACCTACTGAAACTAGAATGTCCACCGTGTGACCTTAAGAATTGCAGTGCGTTTATACAGAAGAGAATAGAGCGATGAGCAGGGATGATCTACACACATGAAAATGTGTGGATTTTTGCCCAGACAGAATATTCAGTAAAATAAACCACAAACCTAGCAGTTTGCATGCCATTATTCCAAGTCACAGGGTTCAGAACCAGGCAAGACGGGTCTATGTTACTGGAGGCTAGGACGGGGTTACCGTTGGGGGAGGAAAATGGACCATTTTCTCAGGTGGTGGTGTTACATGCGTGCCCTGTGTGCAAACGCACCGAGCATACAGTGTGTGCACTTTTCTGTACGTGAGTCACCCTTCCATAGACGTTCAGGAGTGTGGGCCTGGTAAAGCGCCAGCAGGTTTACAAGAAAACCCAGAGACAGTAGGTTTTGTGCTCAGGGTGGTGAGGAGCTGCTCAGGGTTGGGAGGGAGTGAGACGGGAAGAGGCCCAGACCTTTCCCCTGCCTCCTGGGCATCGCAGGTGAACAGTGGGCCCCCCCCTTCCCGAGCTCCCCCTGCACCCCTGCACCACAGGGCCCAGCCCTGGCAGCAGGAGAGAGGAAAGTCCCCACTGGTTTCTTTTTCTTGCCACTGAAGGGGCTGCAGGTATTTGTTCCTGAAACTCATGACTGAGCTAATTTTACACCGTGAGCGAGAGGCTACAGGGAGAAATGAAACGGATGCTCAGGGGTCTGATTCAACAGCTGGGAGTGAGGCTGGGGCCTGGAGACAAGGGTCCTCTGCCTGCCTGCAAGGCGGTAGCTGGGTTTGTCCAGGGGGGTTACTGGGATCTCAGGTTATATCTCAGACTGGGATTAAGAACTGCTGGGGGTGTTTGGGGCTCTGTCATTCACTGGGTCCTGTGGGCCTCGGTTTTCCCATTTCTAGGCAGAGGGGGTCATCAAACGATGCCTAAGGACCCCAAGGCATCCATCACTGTGTCCCATCTTTGCTTTGTCTTCCTCTGTTACTTTAGGGGACCGATCACCTCCCAACAGCAGAAAATGTCAAACTGTGTTTGGATTTTAGGAAAACTAAGTCAAGTGTAAAAGCATGCTAATTATGCCTTAATTAGCTCCCCTCACACCAGGAGCTTGTGTGGTGGTGGCCCAGGCTCTGAGGGCATCCACACTGCGGGAAGGCTTGGAGCTCACCCCTGGGTCCTGTACCTCAAATGATGCTATTTGAAAGAGTTCATTTCTGGGTCCATCTGCATCTTAACAAGTGACCCAATGTTTCCCCTTTTTATGGCTGAATAATATTCCACTGATGAGATGGTTGGATGCCATCACTGATGCAATGGGCATGACCTTGGGCCAACTTTGGGAGGTGGTGAGGGACGGGGAAGCCTGGTGTGCTGCAGTCCATGGGGTGGCAAAAAGTCGGACATGATCAGAAGACTGAACATCAACAACAATATTCCACTGTCTGTATGTATACCACATCTTATGCTGTAGTGTAGAAACTAACACAGCATGGTAAAGCAACTGCATTCCAATAAAAATTAAAGAAGCAAAATTTGAGTAAAAATATGAAAAGACTGCATTTCACCATAATTAATTTGTGACTCATCTAATCATCCAACATGCTTCCAAGGCTCTTAGACAAGAAAAGGCCATGAAAGATTTTTAAAACATCCGTAAGCAAAGGAGCCCGTCGCATTTATTCACACCAGCAGAATTCTTCCTTATCTAGGTGGGATTCACATTTATAAAGGCAAAAAGGAAACAAGTGGATTCTGAAAGTCTTCTCTGTGGTCTTTATTCTCGCTGCCTCACACTGAACTGCTCAGAAACTGCCCATCATTCTTAAAGAGAAAGTGTTATTTCTGATCTGATTTTTCCAGAGGAAGGGGGGCTGGATTGTATATCCTCCATCCCCTCCACCCCGCCACCACAGACAGCAGTTAAACTAGAAAAAATGCTGCATCAACAAGAACTCGTCGATGGCCCTGCAAGATGAGAGCTCTCTCCAGAGCCTTGAGGGTGCTGGAGATGTCAGGGGCTGCACTCTGAGACCGTGGCTATGAATCATGGGCCCCTGGATATGGAATAGAGCAGGGCAGGAGAGGCGGACAGAGAGGAATGAGGTGCCCAGTGGACCGGGGGCCCCAGCAGGGCGAGGGGTGGGCGTTGTGCAAGCATTTGAGGCTGCACGTGAGAAGGAGAAATTGTGATCTGAGGTCTGAGGACGCCTGAGTTAGGGATTCTGCGGGGAGAGAGGAGGGCCGTGGGTTCCTGAAGCAGAATGGAGAAGCAGCTCAGGGGAAGTCAAGACACTGGACACAAAGCCCGGCTCGGAGCTTCCTGACCCCATGACGGCGAGGGGGCATCACTGATTCTCTCCCAGGGAAAAATGGGCAGGGCCCTCCCTGGTGGTCCATTGGCTAAGGCTCCATGCTCTCAATGCAGAGGTCCAGGTTCCATCCCCGATCAGGGAACTAGAGCCTGCGTGCCCCAACTAAAGATGCCAAAACTAAAGATCCCATGTGCCTCAACTAAGACCCAGTGCAGCCAAATCCAGAAGGGAAAAGAGAAATAAAAAACACAAAAGGGAAAATCAGACAGGTCTTCCCTGTAGGTTTGGAGTTCACCTTGAAGGACAGATGAACCCAGGAGGAGAGAGAGAGAGAGAGAGAGTGAGCAGAGAGCGTATGAGCTGGGTGTCCAGACGGTCACTGAATCGAGGGAAGTGTCCAGGAGGCCAGAGGCTTGCATAACCCAGGGCCCATGTGTGGGAAACGTCCCAGGGAAACTGCTTCGTCGCTGTCGCCACAGCCCCCGTAGGTCACGGCAGGCATGGGCCATCTGCACTCAGGAGCACCCGCTGCCCTCGTGTTCATGGGGGTGTGTGCTCTGCACCACGTGAAAGGAAGGTCTATGCTCAGCCCGAACAGCTCCATCAGCCCATGTTTTCTTGACCTTCACCTTGTCACTCAAGGCTGGGTTGTGTATTAATATCATTTCGTGAATGGCTGTTGGCCTTTGATGGTTGTTTGGGGGCAAGCGTTTAACTGTTGAATCCTGTAAACTGCTTTTCCACTAGATGCCAGCTTCCAGGCCTTTCTACCAGAGGGTGGGTCAATGTGCATTATTTCAGGATGGAGGGAGAAGAGATGGGGGTCCCTCTTTAAGTCTGGAACACACATGCATGGGAACAGCTGTTTGGAGTGAGTTCTAGGACACGTAGCACAGAAAGGGGAAAGACCTGCTCCGGCTTCAGGCACAGCACTGAGACATCCCTGCACATCTTCTTCACTCTCCCTCAATCCTACATGACGGGTACACTTATGGCCCTCATTTTACAGAGGAGGAAAACAAGGCTTTGGTGAGAGAGGAGCACCACGGTGAGAAAGAATGACCCGAGGACCGCTCCCCACGGCCTCACAGCAGCTCCCCGGCACGGAAGCAGCTGCGATCACGTCCAGACCCCCTGACTGCTCTCTGGGAGCCAGGTGCAGTGGGGGAGGGAGGCAGTGAGCCACCCATGTGAGGCCCGCAGCCGCTGTCTCTACATCGCTTGGGGAGACAGGGAACTTGGAGAGACGCCCTGGTCCAGTGTCCTGTGGGTAATGAATGGCAGAGCCAGGACAGGTGACGTCTGAATCCTGGTGGGACAGAAACCAGCATCGCCCATTCTGCAGAGGCCACAGGAGGAAGGGCCGGGGTTTAGGAATGAAGTCCTGACCGCCCGACACTCCCACATCACCCCATCTCCCCAGCCAGCTCTCCCAACCAAGCACCTGTCCTCAACTTCCCATGCAAGGGGGGCATTCCCAACCCTGCCCCGATCAGTCACATAACACCTGTCATTAGAAATTCGAAAAACAGAGGGTGGGTGAGAGCCGTGAACACAGAGTGTGGGACAGGTGCCCCTGGAGGCCCGCAGTCCTTAGTAAGCTGTTCCCTGCCTTCTCCCCAGCAGTTACCAGCGAGCACCCCCAGGGCTGCGAGCCTCTGGACAGTGGGGTCTGGCTGCTCCCTTCCTTGCATCCCCATGCTGCCCAGGGCCCCCCACTGAGTGAGGCATGATGATAGCTGCCACGTGAGGGCATCGCCGCGGAGTCCAGAGTCCGAGCTCTGGAGTCAGGGCGATCATCATCTTCCTCTGACACTTGGAGTAACTCGCCACGGCCGTGACCCCAGGAAGAGCCGGACCTCGGAATGAAAGGCTTGCCGGGTCTTAGAACACACCAAGACGGTGAATGAGCTGAAGACCGCAGGGTGGCCGCTGCAAAGGACGAGTTCCATGGCATGCAAATGACGTGTCTACTTTAAAACACAGTAAAAAGAGAGCGTGGTGCCCCCTAGCCCCTGCCAAAATGGGCCTTCTGCCCCAGGGGAGCAGAGATGCGGTCTCTTTGCCAGGGTCTCGTGAATGTCGGCAGAAAGAGTTGAATACATATCAGGGGAATGTGCAGGGAAGGGGGAGGGAGGAGAGACAGAAGAGAAAGAGGGAGGGAAGAAGGAAATTACGGGCATCGGTTTGAGCCCCCGAAAGCCACGTAGTCCCCGTGAGGCCCTCGCATGCCACTTCTCTCTGGAGTTCTCATTTCAGAACTGCTCTCCCCTCCTGGTGAGGAATCTCAGCTCGGCCTCCAATGTCTGTGGGCAGCGACTGCCACCCCCGTGGCTCTGGAGATGTGACGTGTCTCTGGGGGAATGGGATGAGCCCCAGCCATCCCGTTTTAAGTCACAGGCCGCTGCAGGCCTCCCACGTGAAACCACAGGACCCACTAGTGCTGTGGCCGGCAGGTAGGCCCCGGGATGCAGACACCGCCTCCTGTGAAACCAGCTGCCCTGTCTTCAGAGAGACCAAGCCTGCCTCTCATCCGGGCAGATGAAACCCAGAAGGTCGTCCTCCAGTGTGGGCTGTGGAGGGTGGGGGGCGGGGTGCCGGCTCTGTCCCGGCCCTGGGAGCTGGAGGAGGTGTCGGGGAGCCGGCCAGGCTGGAGAGAACCCCTGTGAGCATCAGCTCAGCACCCGTCCGTGGCGTCACAGGGCAGTGCGGAATAGGCCGTGCTGGGCACGATACCACACGGGGACTGGCGAGCACCACAGGCCAGGCGTCTCCCCCAGAGCTGACCCCTGACCCCAGGCATCGGTGACATCGGTGCCGACGGCCTCAGCTCGGGGCTCACTGGCTCCACCCAGCTTGACCTCTGCTTTGGCTGCCTATAGTTTCTACTGCCTGATGGAAATTTCCACTGTGTGTTCTTCTGTTTGCAAGAATGAAACCACCCCCCACCCCAGGGTGGGGACTTCCCTGGCAGTCCAGTGGTTAAAACTCCATGCTCCCAATGCAGGGGGCGACAGTTCGACCCCTGGTTGGGCAACTAAGATCTCACATGCTGCACAGTGCAGGCATCATCAGTGAAAAAGAATACTGGAGTGGGTAGCCATTCCCTTCTCCAGAGGATCTTCCTGACCTGGGGATGGAACCTGCATCTCCTGCATTGCAAGCAGATTCTTTACCGTCTAAGCCACCAGGGGAGGCCCCGCTCATGGGTGATTAGGCCCATTTCACGCCACCACTTGCCCAAGCTCACACAGCTAGGATACGACTTGAATCAGACTTGACCTCCCCTGCAGGTCTGACTCCAAAGCTTGGATTCTCACCCTGACTCACCTTTTTTTTTTTTTTTTAATGCAAACTGTCACCTTTTATCCTCAAGGTGAAGTCAGCATTCCCACCCTGTTTTTTTTTTTTTTTTTTCTTCTGTTCTTAGTGGTGCCAACTCATTCCCTCATTACCTGGAGTCATTGCCGACTTCTCCCTGGCTCCCCAAACTGATGGCTACCTTGTGCTCCCCACCCCTTCTTTCACATCCAGTGTCTCCATTCAGACCCCGTCCCTTCCCTGGCTCTGTCTTCTGCAAACTCCACAGCAGCCCACATGGCTCCTCGTGATCTCAGGAGCACAGCTTTGAGCCCAGCAGGTCCTCTGCTCAGAGCCCTCTGAGCTCGTAGCCATAGGAATAGCGTTCTAGGTAAGTGGGTAGGTCAGCGTGTAAGGAGACAAGTAAAAGAGAAACGCAACCCCCCAGAGTCTGTTCTCCTCTTTGTAGCCATCATCTTTCAACTTCCTCCTCTCTGCAGTTACATTCAGGCTCCCTTTAACAAAACCGCTTAACAAATCAAGCAGCAACATCTCCAAAAGTTGAGAGGGGTAGAACCGCCCACCGTATATCCCTGCCCCCCCAGCACGCCCTCTCTCTTAGAGACTCAGCCAGGCTTCTATCGGCTCACACGTCTCAAGGGCCTATACGTGGGGGCTTTGTAGTACACTCCTGGCCAACCCTCCTGCGACCTGGAGGATAAAGGCTTCAGCACAAAATGAGTAACCAAATGAGTATTTAAAGGAAAGCCTTTATCTCCAGTTTAGAGAAAGCATTCTGACTGTGGGATGTGGGATTGTGAGATCTTACCTGTCTAAACAAACAAGTAAACACATTTAGTTTTGGTCGGGACCTTGAACCACAAGCTGCCAAGAAGGCAAAATATGCAAAGCGCACATCTCCACCCTGTTAAAAATACCTCTGGGTGCTGGGCCTGGCTTCCTTTGTTGGCCAGACGGAGGACTTCATTTCAGGTGGGGTGGCTTGGCCGAATTTGCATAAACTATTTACTTCAGAGTTCTAAGAAGTGTGGTAGGCATCCAGAGAGGTAGCTCTTCATGGCCAGACCCAGACCTGGCAGGAGCCGCGGGACCTCAGTTAAGTCTCCCGAGTTTTCTAATTCGGTTTCCATGTCTCTCAAATAAGAATTAATAGTGACAGCTGCCTTCAGGGGACCTTCGCTGCATCCCAGTTTCCTGCTAAGCCTGCTCTGCGCACTGATCTGATTTCTTGCTCACAGTCCAGTGACTGCTGCTAATGGGTGTGTGTTAGTCGCTCAGTCGTGTCTGACTCTTTTGTGACTACATGGACTGTAGCCCACCAGGCTCCTCTGACCATGGGATTCTGCAGGTGAGAATACTGGAGTGGGTAGTCATTCCCTTCTCCAGAGAATCTTTCTGACTTAGGGATCGAACCTGCATCTCCTGCCTTGCAAGCAGATTCTTCACCACTCAGCTACCAGGGTAGCCCCCCCACTCATGGGTGATTAGGCCTGTTTTACCCCATCGCTTGCCCAAGCTCACACAGCTAGGATACGACTTGAATCAGACTTGATTGCAGGTTTGATTCCAAAGCTTAGATTCTCACCTCGGCCCACCTTTTTTTTTTTTAAATGAAAACTGTCAAGTGTTTGGAGAAGTTGACATACAGTGATCACCTGAATAGCTACCACCTGGTTTCAGTGCTTTTGCATTTGGCACATGTAAGCTTTCTCTCTTTCTGTGATAAGTGTACCCCATTTCAGAGGAATGCCTTTTAATTCCAGCTGTGTTGAGATATAATTGATGTACAATGAATCGTGCATATTTAAGGTATACCATTTGGTAAGTGTTGACATACATATACACTCATAAAACCACCACCACCGCCCCCAAGACAGTGAACAGACCCATCACCCCAAGGTTTACCCAGGCCCTTCTGGTGTTCCTCCCCACCTGTTCTTCCCTGACACGTCCCACCCTGGCCCCATGGCAACTACTTCCTGCTGCTAAAGATGAGTTTTCATTTTCTAGCATTTTATCCAAGTGGAATGACATAGTCTGAATGGCTTTGAAGGGGAGGCTGGCTTCTCCCACGCAGTATATTTTAAGGTTCAGCTATGTTGCAGCAGGTATCCAGAATTCATTGTGTAGCTTGCAGAGGAGCATGGCATTGTATAGATATACCACTCACTCTTTATCTGCCTCCACGTGGGCGCTGGTTCCAGTTTCTGGAGATGACAAGGTTTCTGGGAACGTTTATGTACGAGTTATTTACAGGAAGAGATGCTGTGGTAGGTAGGATGAACCCCTCCCCAAAGCGTTCATCCCGTTTCCCCTAGTCTTGGTAAATATGTTACATATGGCTCCCCAGGTGGCTCAGCGGTAAAGAATCTGCGTGCAACGCAGGAGGCGCGGGTTTGAATCCTGGGTCGGGAAGATTCCTCTGGAGAAGGAAAGGGCAATCAACTCCAGTATTCTTGCCTGGGAAATCCACGGAGAGAGAGGAGCCTGGTGGGCTACAGTCCATGTGGCTGCAGAGTTGGACACGACTTAGCAACTGAACAACAACGAACGTGGCAAAAGGGACTTTTGCAGATGCGATTAGGGTTCCCGTCTTCCTAGTTCTGCCTTTGCCAGAATGGCACAGTTGGAGCGCACAGTAGGCAGCCTTAAGAATCAGTGTGTCGAAACCCGCGAGAGCACTGAGCTCAGATGTAAGGGCCGTGTTGAACCCAGCGAACAGCAGAGAGAATCAGAACAGTACAAGGAGGGCCTCCTGGCTTCCCCAAACTCCACGGAAGTCTCGATTCGCATCCTTGGCTTGCTGCTCCTACTTCTCCTTTCTCAGGGTCTGCACTCCCTCCCTGGAACAGCCAGCCGGCTCTCTCTCCAGGGAGTGTTCAGAAGGAGCACGGCCACCCACCATCATGACTAAAGATCAAAAAAAGCAAAACAGAACAAGACCTCAGGTCTCCAGACCATTTCCCCCTTCAGAGGTAGAGAGCAGCACATCAAAACCAGAAGATAAGCCAGAAGGTTGGTGGTGGGTTCTAGAAAACTCCAACCACAAGGATGAGGAAGAGTGAACTGAGTTATATAAGAAGTTGGTTTAAATGTGCTTGGGTTTGGGGTGTGGGCTCTGCTGGGCGAGTGGTTGCGAAACGTCCTTTTCTCGGAGAACACCTGGGCCGCTCCCCTTCTGCCCGGGGCCACAGATACTCTCCAGCAGCTATTTCTCTTTAATTTTAGTTTTTAAATCGAAGTGCAGTGAGTTTACAATGTCGTGCCAATCTCTACTGTACGGCAAAATGACTCAGTCATACGCACACATATATTCTTTTTTAAAAAATATTACTTTTCCATCCTGGTTTATCCCAGGACATTGTGTACAGTCCCCTGAGCTCTACAGTAGGACCTTATTGTGCATCTATTCTGTCTGTGATAGTTTGTAACTACCAGCCTCAAACTCGAAGTCCGTCCCTCCTCCCCACTCCCCCGTCCCTTGACGCCACAGTCCACTCTCTCTTTTTCTATCCAGCATCTATTTCTGAACGTACTTCTGAGATTTTAAATGCAATGCCAGGGCTTCAAAGGGCTTTCTTAGGAAACTGCCTGTGGGACCCTGGCTCTTGGGTGACATGGAGAGGCTGCAGAGGTGATGGAAAGGGAAACCCACCCACCCAGGGAATGCAGGTCCTCCAAGACAGGATGAAGTTTAGAGCCAGAAACTTACAGAGCCCAGTCGTGCCCAACTCTGCAACCCTCATAGACTGTAGCCCCCCAGGCTCCTTTGTCCATGGATTCTCCAGGTGAGAATACTGGAGTGGGTTGCCATTCCTGTCTGCAGGGGATCTTCCCCACTGAGGGACTGAACCCGGGTCTCCTGCACTGCAGGCGGATTCTTCACCGCTGAGCCACCGGGGAAGACCCTGCAGAGGCCCCGTGTCTATGAATGCTGAGATGCTGGCCGCTCCAGGGTGCTTCCCTCTAGCCGAGATCCGCCCTGGTGGGAAGCTAGGTCTGTTTCCCCAATGCTTCGTTACTGTACGAAGTCCTGACCAAGTGTTGTCATCTGAGTTGTCTCAGGTGGCCCATTGTATCACTTCAACTGAACAAATGGAAACGAATCCCGCTCATCTGATGGCAGAAGAGATGTGGTGGCGTCTCCTCTCGGAGCTGTGGGGTCAGATTCTTCCAGGGCCCCTCTGTTCCCCGTTCTACGTGTGGAGTCCTTAGAAGCTGCAGGAAGCTTTCCAGGTCCCTTGGAACTGGGAGGTGATAAATGGGTTCCTTCAACAAGCAACTGTGGAGGGAGCTGTGGATTGCCAGGTCCCCAGGGCGGGGATGCAGCAGGAGGTGAAATAGACACAGCCTCCCTTCCAGAGCTTCCAATCCAGTGGCAGGGACAGACTCCCGCCAAACGCTGGATGGGAGTGTAACCAAGCAGTGGGCAGGGGGGCTGAGCACACCTCTTAGGGTCTCTCAGGACCAGAGAGGGTTTCTGGTGTGGCATGCCCCCTGGAAGTTTCTTCCCTTGGATCGGCTACCCTCAGGGGTTCCTGATGACAAACTCTGGTTTCTGGGGTCTCACCTGTGCCCTGTGGGGCCCTGGGCACTGTGCTGAGCAAGATGCAAAGAGCCCCAAGTCCCACCCCCCTGGGGAGTGCAGCTGGGACGTGAGTGTGGACAATGGTGAAATCACCCCCATAAAGGGGTTGGATCTGAGGATGGGTGTGGACCCTGCGGGCCCAGTCTAGCGGTTCAGCCTCTGGGTGCTCTCTGCTGCTCCTCTCCCACGGTGTGAGGAGGGACAGTGGAGCCAGGAGCCACCTGGATGGGGTCGTGTGCAGGGGGGTGGGGGACACCTGGCTTTGAGTCGCCTTTGTTGCTCCACAGCTGCATGTCCTGGGCTGGTCCCTTCACCCTCTGAGTCTCAGTTTCCTCATCTGTAAAGTGAGGACAGCCCTTCTTGCCAGGTGGGTGTGCAGAGTGGAAGCTGTGAGCCACCGGAGGCAGAAGAATGTGAATCGAGATGGGCTTTCGTCTGAAACGCTCAGCAGAGGTCACAGATTTGGGACCAGAAACAAGTGGAATGTCTCTAACCGGCGATTCTTCAATTCTGGATTTGCGTGTGAAAGTGATAGTGTCTTGCTTTTATCTGGGTTAAATTTGATTAAAATTAATTTCTCTCATCTCTCTCTCCTGGGGCATGGACCAGGTAGTTGATGTTTTCAGAGCTCTGAGGGTGGGTGATTGTCATGTCATCAAAGTTTGGGACACGTGGAAGCTGTCGGCAAGTTCCCATAGTAGGTGTCCCTACAATCCCAAGGACAAGCATGAGCGCCCAAGAGCCTGTGTGCGGCATGGGCAGGGAAACAGGCTCTGGGGGCACCTGCTCAGTGCTCCTGTCTCAGTGTTTGTGCCCAGGACCCTGTGTAACTGCTCCAGTTACCCGCTAAGGTAGGGACTGTGCCGCCCCCATTTTACTGATGTGGAAACTGAGAGGGGAAGTTCCTCCCACGGTCACATGCCCAGGAAGCAGCAGACAAGGATTTTACCCGTGCTTTCTCCACCACACATCCTCTTGGGGAATGCTGTGAATCCCAGCTCATGGAAACAACCAGAGTTTACGAGCGGATGCTCCTCAGAGCCTGGGGCGGGGCGAGGAAAAAGTAATAAGGTGGCCAACACATGGTTCAGGGGCTGGTATGTTGCAAGTACCAGCAAGGGTGTGATTTAACGGACTCCATGGATGTGAGTCTGAGTGAACTCTGAGAGATGGTGATGAACAGGGAGGCCTGGCGTGCTGCAATTCATGGGGTCGCAAAGAGTCGGACACGACTGAGTGATTGAACTGAACTGAACCTAAACCACCACCATCACCATCGTCACCACCATCACTGTCCTCAGCAGCATCACAGAGCCATGGTCAGTGTTCCTGGCTTTTTAGCTTTCTCCCTTTCCAGGTCAGCTGTGTACAGTCTCAAATAAAGAGTTTACAGGGGTCGCTGGGGTGGGGTTGGTGCAGGAGGAAGAGTAATGAGATTCTTAGGAACGCTGATATTTAGAGGGTAGCTGGGGTACGATCATCTTTTGGAGTCCAGTTCCTAGCCCTGATGATGATTAGATCAGCAGGGAGCACCACGGGGCCTCTGACTGTATTCTCAATTGCCCTTCACTTCTGCTCAGGGAGAGCAAAGCCTTATTTCAGGGGAGATCTGATGACAGTTTTGCAATAAGATACTTGTTCTTTTGAGAGAACCTCAGTCCTGGCATCTTCAGAAATGGCTCCAGGGCCATGGACTTGCTGGGAGTTGTTCTCAGAAATAAGCAGAGTTGCTCCCTGAATTCTAGCACTTTCTACTTCATCCACGGAAAGGGCAGCAATTACAAAGCACTGAAACCCCTTCTGAGGAGTGCCTCATCGAGCTGCTGAGGAAACTGTCACTGTGAAGGGTTCAGGCTGGAGGAGCGGTGGCAAATGACCATCAAATGAGGAGCCAGAGGATGAGGCTTCCCACCCTGGCTTTGCTGTTTCCAACGATGCATCCTAGCTTCCCTGGTGGCTCAGATGGAAAAGAATCTGCCTGCAATGCAGGAGACTCGGGTTCAATCCCTGGGCTGGGGAGATGAGAAGGGCATGGCAACCCACTCCAGTATTCTTGCCTGGAGAATCCCATGGACAGAGGAGCCTGGTGGGCTACAGTCCATGGGGTCACAAAGAGTTGGACAAGACTGAGCGACTGACACACACATACACACCATACATGCTTGGGCAATGCTCTCTTTGAGCCTCAGTTTCCTCATTAAAAATGAAAATAACAATATATTGATCTAGATCTGACAGGGTTCTTGTGAGAACAAACAGGGAAAAAAACTTCTGAACTTCAAGCTCCAGTGTTAGTTCACGATCCCCATGAAAACACCTGTATGTATTATTCAAGCTGCTGTTCAGTAAAACTCACTTGTGCTGAAAATGTTCTGCATCTGTGCTGCAGTCACGAGCAACCATGGTCTCAGGAGGGCAGTGAAACCACTCCCTACAGGAGCCCAAGGTGGCTGCCACAACTCCGGCCCTCACATCCAAGCACAACAACTTCCTATCACCTTCTGTGACTGGAGAGCCTATGATTCGTGGAGCTGCATGGAAAAGCGCATGCAATCATGTCAGAACCTTCCAAAAACAACCCGTGAATGTCTATATGACAACATGCCTTCCGTTTCCTTTCTGCAGACATTAACAGATGCCTTGTGAAATATCGAGGCTGGATTTGGGGACTTAGGACATTTGGGTTTGACAGCCCTGCTCTGCAGAGGAGGAAGCTGATGCTCAGAGGTTGAAAGACGGACGCTGCTGAGGCCATCCATGAATCCATCTGCGACAGGCTTAGATGCGAGGGTCCAGATGGATGGCATGAGATCAGCTTAGGCTTCCTGACTCCTGTGTTAACAAAAATGCTCCCTTCTCTGAACCTCTTGACTGGTGTGACCTGAGGCTCTTCCCTAAACAGTAAGGACAGTGGATCCACCAGGAGAAAAACTCAGGAAACTGCTCCTTGGCGGCTCAGGGCACGGAAAGGCTGTGTCTCTGGAGTGCGGGCATCCTCTAGTGGATAGTCTGAGAATTGCATGGTGTTCCCACAAGGTCCTCAGCAATTTCCCAAGTGAGCCTAAGAAACAGCAATCTTGTTCCTCCCTCTCCGATCCACCTGCTACTCTTATGCACTGAGAGCACAGAGGCCCAGAGAGGGCACGTGCCTTGCCCAAGGCCACACAGCAAGGCTAGCAACCCGCGGGCTTGAAGAAGCTCTTAGAAGAGCTTGCTAAGATGCAGATTCCGGGCCTTGTCCTCAGGGGTTTGGATTCAGCAGCTCTGGGGAGGGCCTAGAAATGAGCATCCTGATGAGCATGCAGGATGACGTTGACGTTGACCACACTGGGAACCGCAGCTCCCTGGTCATTTGAGGTCAGGGAGAACACCAGGATGCCTGTGGAGGCTGACAGCTTGGGTTGCTAGCCTTGCTGTGTGGCCTTGGGCAAGGCACATGCCCTCTCTGGGCCTCTGTGCTCCCACTGCATAAGAGTAGCAGGTTGGCTCGGAGAGGGAGGAACAAGATTTGAAGCCACAAGTTACTTATTAACTGTGGACTTGGTCCTCCTGGCCCTCCATCTCCCTGCCGTGAAATGAGTACAACGAACTTCTTCCTGGACTCTGAGGGCAGCCATGCTCCTGGACTCACATGCATTCGGGTCACTCAGGATCTTGATGAGATGAGAATCCTAATGGAGTTGGTCTGGGCTGGGGGCTGAGACTTTGTGCTTCTAATCAGCTCCCAGGGGAGGCCAGTGCAGAAGCCAGGGGGGTTAAAAGGCCAAACGAGACAGTACAGGAAAAGGGTGTCCTGTGAATTTTAAGGTTTTATCACTGGGAATTGTCTTTCTTGGCTGAAGAGCCTGGGAAATGCTCGTGGAGGCTCAGAGTGCAGACTGGCACCCTAAATTAGCACATAAACTAAGCACGTGAATTAGCATATTAAGTTTGCATGCTAATTAGCATTCCAAGCTTCCCTGGTGGCTCAGGTGGTAAAGATTCCACCTCCAGTGCAGGAGACCCGGGGTTCGATCCCTGGGTCGGGAGGATCCCCTGGAGAAGGAAATTGCAGCCCACTCCAGTATTCTTGCCTGGCGAATCCCATGGACAGAGGAGCCTGGTGGGCTACAGTCCACGGGGCCACAAAGAGCCGGGCACGACTGAGTTGACGCACACACCACTCGCACTGGTGTATTACATAAGCGTGTTAGAAACAACGCCCCCTGGAGGCAGCTCCAAGCTGCTGCTTGACTAGCTCCCTCCATGCACCTGCCCTCTCTGTGCTGGGGACATCTTCCCCAGCTCCTCCTTCCCGCCCTGTAGGTCTCAGCTTCCTCCTCCAAGCCTCTGTCTTCCATGAACGGATGTGGCCACACTCTTAGCGCCCCGAATGTCCCCATCACTATGCTGGGTCTGCCTTGTGTAAGAACAGAGACTGGCTGTGCCAGAAGTGTGTCCCGCGGCTGGGCGTATGGGGCTGAAACACAACATGTGGGTCAGTGAAGGAATGAGTGGATGGTGGGGGGAGGGAATAAAGGCCTCGTAGATGGAGAGGACAGGCTGCATGGCCCCAGACCGCTGCAGGCAGGTGACCCTTGACCTGTACACTCAGATGCAGTGCAAAGAGACCCGGGATGAAACGAGAGGCAAGGACACACGCGTGCACATGTGGTTAACACGTGCGGATTCGCTGTGGAACTTAACGTGTCAATCAAGAGACCTGAAAATCACGCAGCTTTAGAGAGGTTTACTTGGTTACATAATCCTTGAAAAACTGTACTTTTCAGATTAGCAGATTCTGAAAAGACAAACACTCCCTGTTAAGGCTGAGCCCAGAAAGAAAGAACCTGGGAGAGAGAGAGACCCGGGAGAGCATCTCGGCTCCAGTTCCGCTCCACCAGACGGGCCAGCGAACCAGGCTCCAGAGGCAGAGGACGGGGCTCTGAGTCCCAGCTCTCCCACTCGCCAGCTCTGTGCTCTCAGGGGAGTCATTCCACCTCTCTGGGCTCCCCATCTCTACCACAGGGACAGACAGAAGTGTCTCTGTCCCGAGGTCGCATGTGGCACACCAGAGGCGATGCAGGCAGAGCTCTCACGGGGTCCTGGCGCTCAGTCAGGGTCCAACAAACGCAAGTCACTATTGTCCTCCTTGTTATTGCTCGTGGAAAGCCCGCCTTGACTTCAAGGATGGTTTCATTGGACGAGACTCAGCGTGGAAACTGATCGGGTGCCTCTGGCAGGACTGGGGAGCTAGCTCCAGGCGGGGCCCGGGACCCTCAGAGTGGCCATCTCCTCGGCCTCAGGAGTCCCACCCCAACACGAAAGGGGCGGAAAACAGCCAGAAAGCAAAGGGCAGGCGATGCCGAGTGCTGGCAAGGATGGGGAAGGGCCGAATCTCACACCACGTGGTGGGAGGGCCACTTGCTACTGGCGTTTGGGAGCCCTGTTGGCCGTGGCTACTGCAGCCATCCCCCCGTGCCCAGCACCTCCCATCCTGGGTGGGTGCTCAAGAGATGCGTAAACAGAGGCTCACACAAAGACACAGACAGGCCAGCTCACAGCAACGCCGCTCCTTTCAGACAGAGCTGGGGACTGCCCCGGTGCCTGAGACAGCGTAAGCCCTAGGCTGCATGCGTGTGCCAGGCTGCGTGCGTGTGCCAGGTTGGCCGCCTGCGGCTTCCAGGGACAGGAAGTCAACCTTTGGGAAGGTTACTCCTGGGTCTCTCCCCCGGGTCTCCCCCAGGTTTCTTTCTTTCTGGGCTCAGCCTTAACAGGGAATGTTTGTCTTTTCAGGGAAGTAACAGGGAAGTAAACCTCCCTTGTTCAAGACATGGCCCCCACTCCAAAGGGCAGACACTGGGTGATTCTAAGTATTAAGATGTCAAGTGCAGCCACAGGCGGAGCAAAGGTCTGCTGTTGGAAGCCAGGAGAGTGGTCAGCTTTCGGGGTGCAGGGGAAGGGAGCGGGAGATGTGAAGGGTGCTTTCCCTGCTTTGTATACTGTGTGTTACACTCTGGTAACACGTGTACACTGAAACAAGGAAGGGCCGATGACAGGGTTCTGGGGCCCTGCTGGCTCTGCTGCCCCAGGCTTTCTTATCCCACTCCTGCTTCCTTCTTTCAGCCCCAGGGGGAAAGGTCCCAGCGGGAGGGAGGGGACTCCTCGCTTGGGGTTTGGCAGCGCCTTCCGATGTCACGCCAAGAGGCGGCTGTAGATGGAGAGATGAGTAAGGGCTGAATTTCCCTGCAGGGAAGACACGGGTCTGACTATGGTCTCCCCAGTGGTTTCCTTGGCGACCAGCTGTTGTCTGAAAAACAGAACAATGTGAGAACACGGCAGGGTCAGGCGAGGAAAGACCCTCTGGGGAACTCACGCACACAGGAGAATAAGAGGAAGCGGTCAGAGTTGATACTGGGCAAGTGGCCCCCAGAAGCCGACCCACCTCCCTGCCCACCCTTGGAATTTTGGCTTAATCAAGTGTTTGTAATTCAAATACCCTTTTCTCATTGACAGATGGTAGATATTACAGACCTTGTGCTGGGCTTCCCACAAAGCGATCGTGAGGGCTGTGATGACATAGAATCATCTGCCCTCAGCTTCCCCCAGATTCTCCCAGTTTGGAGGTCAAATATGACCACATGGTGCTTCAAAAAAGTAATTGCTCATGTTCAACTTGTCCTTATTTGCTCCAAGCCTGGTGGATCACCCCTTACAGGCCCTGCCTCCCTGATGACTGAGAGCTTTGGAACATTCCCGGTGCAAGGTGGGGTCAGGCTGCCTGTGGACAGCAGGTGGACAGGCTTGAAGCCCCGCCCGTTAGAGCTGCTGCTCCGCAGTGGCCACAGGCACTTCCACTTTTCACCTTCATGCAGGGTGTCGCTGTTGAACACCAGGCTCGCACAGCCTGAGGGACTCCTCGCCTTCCGTGGAGGTGGGGCTCTCGGTCGCCCTGGGATTGCAGCTCTTGCAGTCCACACTCCTGGGCTCGGCCTTGGTTTTCCCAGGTGCAGCACCGGGGGTGGCTGGGTCTAGAGGTGCTTCTAGCCTGGCCAGAGAGGGGATGCAACCACCCCAACGACACACAGCCAAGAGGGCTAGACTCCTGAAACACATTGACACACTGTGGATATCTTGGAATTGAGAAGCCGATACTTATGCTAAGGTATTTTAGGGATGACGGTGCTCCAGCTAAAGATTCCTGCAAAGACACCCCCTTCTCAGGGAAAACAAGGATGGAATCTCCACGGGTTAGTAGAAAAAACTGGGCTTTTGCGTTATGCATTTCTGTCTTCAAATCCCGGTTCTGCCACATTCTTCTGTGGGCTCTGGGTAAGCTGTTTCACTCTGAACCGCATGAGGTGGATTTTGGAATAGTTCCCACCGTTAGGGCTAGAGCAAGGATGGGAGGTGATGGACACAGAGGGCCCCATAAACACTTCTCCAGGTGCTCGCCCTGAACACCCTCCCCTAAGGACTAGTTAGTTCCAGGCTCACCCAGCTTCCCTGCCCAGCCTGGAATCAGCCATTTCTCCAAGGAGCTCAGGGTCTAGCACTTGTGGTGTTAAAACCTCCCCAGATGATTGTATCAGGGGCTGGTGTCAAGAGCTGCTGGCCTGGCCTGGTGGGGTTGGGGAGGGGGCTGTCGATATTCCTTCCCTTATCATCACAACTATGTCTAGTGAACGTTTACTATGTCCTAGTGGTTCACATGGAGAAGGCAATGGCACCCGACTCCAGTGCTCTTGCCTGGAAAATCCCATGGACGGAGGAGCCTGGTGGGCTGCAGTCCATGGGGTCACTAAGAGTTGGATGCGACGGAGCGACTTCACTTCCACTTTTCACCTCCATGCACTGGAGAAGGAAATGGCAACCCACTCCAGTGTTCTTGCCTGGAGAATCCCAGGGACGGTGGAGCCTGGTGGGCTGCCGTCTATGGGGGTTGCACAGAGTTGGACACAACTGAAGCGACTTAGCAGCAGCAGCAGCAGTGATTCATATATCATCTTATTTGACCCTCACAAAAAACCCACGTGGATAAATTGTTAACCAGTTTTGCATAGGAAAACCCGAAGGCTCCCAGAATTAGACACTCTGTTGGCAGGGGGGTGGGGGTGGTGGTGGTGGTGGTGGTGGTGGGGTGGAGTGGTGGGGAGAGCTGCACAATTAGCGGGGGATGGAGGCCAGATTTGAACCCAGGCCCCTCTGCCTCCACGGTTCCTCCACTTGCCTGTTCTGTCTCTAATTCCTGGCTTTCCAGTCCTAAGAGAGATGAAAATCAGTCTTTCCTGCATGCCCGAGCTTGCCCTCCTCATGCCATCATACCTAACAATGTTCCCACTCATTCATTCATTGCTAAGCCACGGGATGATGAAGCGGAAAGCAGATTTTTCACGTATCCAGTATGAGATGTGTATAAGAGACAGGTTCCTCCACTTGCCTGTTCTGTCTCTAATTCCTGGCTTTCCAGTCCTAAGAGAGATGAAAATCAGTCTTTCCTGCATGCCCGAGCTTGCCCTCCTCATGCCATCATACCTAACAATGTTCCCACTCATTCATTCATTGCTAAGCCACGGGATGATGAAGCGGAAAGCAGATTTTTCACGTGGAGCCATGCAGGCCCAGAGCAGACAGTTGGCATGCAGGGTGGCGGGGCTGATTTGGTGGGGTTGGTGGAGTGGGTGGGCCAGTTGTAGCCGATAGGGCCGGCGAGTCTGGCTGCCCTGGCAGGCAGAACTTCGCCTTGGAGCACATGGACAGAATGCTTTTCAGACCAGATGCCACAGGTAGAGCCGGAAAGTGGTTCATACACAGAGGCAGCAAGGTTACGATCATCTAATTCCCTGCACACAGTGACAGGCATTTACACCAGCTGTAGATACCTGGAGAGAGGGTGGTGTGACCCTGGGCAGCTGGGGATTTCTCCAAGAAGGCACACCTGGGGGGCCAGCTGCCCTGCATGGGGCCTGGCTGCGTGGGCGTCTCTTACAGAGCTTAGCAGATGTAGCTTTCACAGTTACAAGGGGACACAGGCTTATTAAGGAGGCCTTGGAAAAGACATTAAAGCTTCTGCTGCACACTCAAGTTCACTGCCGGCATACGGATGCATCTCCAGGCCCCACTCATTCACTACTCCACGCACTGCCACTTGAATTTTCATTCCATGTTATGTCCCAGCCAGTTCCTAATAATAATAATATAATAATACACTGAGGACTGGCAGGCACTGCTAAAACTGATCTCGCTGGCTCCCGGCGTCCACACCAGGACAGCTGGAAGCATGAGCTCTCACCCCTCCTGGTTTTACAGCTGGAGTCACCCAGCGGGAGTCTGGTGGCTACGAGGCAGGCGACCTGGCTTTCTTCTGATGCCTGCAACAGCAGCCACTGTGTTCCTTTCTTCTCAAGGTTCTGTCTGAAGTTGCAGGGTGCTGACGTGGTCACGATTACATCTCTGACAGCTCCGTGAATTCCTCTGGGGTCCCCTGAGGTGGGGGCTGGCGTCAGCTCTCAGATCGGCCAGGCCCTTCTGGAATCTTCTGAGCCCTGGGCATTGTGTCTCCCTTTCCCCTGGGAGGCCAAGAGTCCAGAGGGTGCCAGGGGCACCCCGCCCCTGGTCTCTCCCTGGCCATGCCTCCTGAAATAAAGGGCTCTGGCAGATCTGTTGGCTGCTTTCGTGTCTTAATCTCAGGCTCCCCAGGTTTGGAGAGCCACCGGGGGCTCCAGGCCTGTTGGAGGAGAGGGGCCAGCTGCCAGCCAGGCCTCCCTGTCTGCGTGTGCTTGTCATCTGGCCGGCCTGCTAACACCTCCGCGCCTTCCTCCCCGCAGAAGGAGATAAGCAGCTTTCCTGAGGGGTGACAAGGGGCAGAAGGTATTCTGGCCCCAATTAAACTATGCTGGGGCTCCTGGCGAGGTGCTGGCAGGCTCTGAACTCCACGACCAGGAGGGGGCTGGTGGCCTGGGCCCTGTCCCCGGGCTAATCCATCAGTGGGGCGGCTTTGATTCTGATAACGGTTTGATCTCCAGTGACAGAAAGAGTGGGCGGGGGCGTTTATGGCTCCATTTCCCCCAGGCCTTGAATGGAGCTCAGTGGCTCCAGACGCAACTGATCCGGCCAGGAGGTGGCCTGTGTTTGGCCCCTGAGCCTGTTGGCCTCCAGACCTGTGGCTGAGACAGCAAAAGAGGGACATTAGCTCTGGTCTTGGAGAACTGATGTGAAAAGACTCTTCCCTGGAGCCACCTTTCTATTGTGTTTTGACTACCGGTCTCATTTAATTACAGTCACTGTGGTCACTTCTGAGGAATCTGAGGCTCAGAGAGGGTGAGCTGGTGGCCTAAGGCTGCCCAGCTAGAAAGCAGAGCTGGGTTTCGGGCACATCGATCTGACAGTACAGCCTGATGTCTTCCTAGGACCCCAACACTCCCCAGATGCAGGGGTGGGGGCTGACTGGGGCTGAGCCCTAAAATACAGACTCCAACCTGGGGGGAACAGGCTGCTTCCCAGCCTTCCGATCATTTACGGGTAGTGCCCACAGGTCCTGACCATTTGCTAATCTCTCTTGAGGTTCTCCTGTTATTGTTCCTTGTTTCGGATCCAATTTTATTATTTTTACTTTCTCCATGTATTAAAAGAATTGAAGTAACCTCAGACTTACAGAAGAGCTGCCGGTGTGGAGAACCGGCCTTTGTCAGCTGTCTCCCACCCAACACACCACCCTCTGTGTCAGTCCACCTGCAGAAGACAACAGCGACCCACCCCCGACATCTGGGCCTCGGGTCCCATCCCGGTCTCACCAATCGTCCTGATGAGTTGTCCTGACACAGTTGCAGAGCACAAGCCACTTCTTTTGTAGAATGCCTCTCAACTCGGTTTCCTGACGAGGTAAATTCTTCTAATACTTATTTCTGTGGCTGCACTGGGTCTTAGCTGCAGCATGCGGGCTCCAGAATGCTCAGGCGTGGTAGTTGAGGAGCGTGGGCTTAGCTGCTCCATGGCACGTGGGATCTTGGTTCCCCAACCAGGGATGGAAGCCTCGTGTCCCCCACACTGGAAGGCCGATTCCTCACCCCTGGTCACCAGGGAAGACCTGACGTTTCCTGACCCGGCTCAGTCAGGAACGCCCCGGACCTCAGGGCAGCCTGGCCAGGGGTGGCCCAAGCAGACTCTTCATCGCTTTGCACAAACAAACTCAGAACCCTCGCGACAGCTCCAGGGTGTGGACGAGTATCCCTGTTTTCTCGAATAAGGAAACAAAGGCTCAGAGAGGCTGAATCACCTCCTGCAGGCCACACAGCCGGGCTGACAGGGGATCTGAAGCTGGGCTTGCAGTGCCGCGTGTTACCAAGGAGGCCACGCGCAGCAGGAGTGGCCCCCATTCCCGCAGCCTCGCTGAGAGCCTGTGTTCTACCTTCTAGGCTCTTCCGGGCTGCCTAAGGCCTTCCTCTGCCCTCCCCCATCCCTGTCTCCCTGCTTCGCCACTGGTCTCTGGCAGAGTTCTCTCTGTGTCTTTCTTTTCTGACCATCTCTCTCTCTCTCTCTCCCCACCTGGGCTCCCGGCCCTCGGTCAGGCCAACTCACCTATTCTCTTACGGTGGACCCTCAGGCTGAGCGGGGGCTTTGCCATCCCCACCTCCAGGGGCAGACTGGACCCGTCAGAGGTCCCCGTCCAGCACCCAGCAGAGACCTGGAGGTTCCCTTTCCTACAAGGAGGTTCAGGGTTTGTAAGTGGACCAGGGCCATGCACGGCGAAGAGGAGCAGGCTCTGGGAAGTCTCCCTTTGAAAACTCTGTTCCCCCCAACCCCTGACAGGGTTTATCTCCAGGAGAGCTTAGCGGGTCCCTCCACACATTCCAGGGGAGCTGGAGAGAAGGCACTCCCGGGAGCCCCCGGCACGGGGGAGGCGCTGCTGATAAGATGGAAACCCCTCCAGACAGGAGCCCCCAGCCCTGCTGTGGAGGACGGCTGGAGCGGTGCCAGCTGGGCTCACCCTGCCCTGCCTCCCGGCACTGCCCAGAGAAGCTGCCCATCTGGGGTCCACTCCTGCCTCCTGGCTGCCCTGGGTTCCAGGGACGTGGACTCAGCAGGACTCCTCGGGGCTCAGCTGAGGGCCTCTTTAGAGGATTGGCCCTGAAATGTCCACGGGAGAGACCCCTGGATAGGGAGAGGGGTGGAGGAGAGAGAAGGAAGGGGAGGGAGAGAGACCCAGAAAGAGAAATAAATACAGAGTGAGCCAAGGCAGAGGGAGAGACTCAGGGAGGAGGCCATGGAGCCAGAGGGGATGAGAGGCAGGAGGGGAGACAGGCACGCACAGGGCTGTGAAGAAACCCACCCGCAGACACGTCAGGGGGACACGTGGAGGAGAAGGGGGTGAGTGGGGAGAGCGCAGAGACCGGGGGACACAGCCCCACGCCGTGCTGGGAGCGGACCCCCTCAGTCCCTCCTGTCCTGCCTGGAGCCGTGGGGGGAGCCTGGGTGGTGGGTGCACGTTGTGAGCCTGTGTGTGCCAGCCCGAGGGGTCCCTTCCCTGCAGGAACCCGGCTCCTCATCCCAGGTCCAGCCCCCTCCCAAGGCTTCTAGCCGGTCGCCGGCTGGGCAGGATGTCCAGGACCTGGGCTGCACCCGGAGCAGAGGGCTGGCCCCGCGGGACCCCCCCTCCACGCACTCTGGTCACTCCCACCTGCCCTCCTGCATGCCAACCCCGGCGGCCCTGTGTGCGGCCCCACTTCACCGTCCCCACGAGGCCTCCGCCCTCTCCAGTGTGTGTCACACACACTTTGTGTGTGTGTCTCCCTCCAGGCGCGTGTCACGGCAGGCTCCAGACCGGAGCCTCCCTTTCCTCGTGGATAAGGGATGTGGGCACTCAATCAGTACCATCTCCACATCCTCATTTTTGAACCGTGCGATCCATGAAAACAGGGGATTCCCTGGTGGCTCAGACAATAAAGCGTTTGCCTACATGAGGCGCTGCTGATAAGATGGAAACCCCTCCAGACAGGAGCCCCCAGCCCTGCTGTGGAGGACGGCTGGAGCGGTGCCAGCTGGGCTCACCCTGCCCTGCCTCCCGGCACTGCCCAGAGAAGCTGCCCATCTGGGGTCCACTCCTGCCTCCTGGCTGCCCTGGGTTCCAGGGACGTGGACTCAGCAGGACTCCTCGGGGCTCAGCTGAGGGCCTCTTTAGAGGATTGGCCCTGAAATGTCCACGGGAGAGACCCCTGGATAGGGAGAGGGGTGGAGGAGAGAGAAGGAAGGGGAGGGAGAGAGACCCAGAAAGAGAAATAAATACAGAGTGAGCCAAGGCAGAGGGAGAGACTCAGGGAGGAGGCCATGGAGCCAGAGGGGATGAGAGGCAGGAGGGGAGACAGGCACGCACAGGGCTGTGAAGAAACCCACCCGCAGACACGTCAGGGGGACACGTGGAGGAGAAGGGGGTGAGTGGGGAGAGCGCAGAGACCGGGGGACACAGCCCCACGCCGTGCTGGGAGCGGACCCCCTCAGTCCCTCCTGTCCTGCCTGGAGCCGTGGGGGGAGCCTGGGTGGTGGGTGCACGTGTGTGAGCCTGTGTGTGCCAGCCCGAGGGGTCCCTTCCCTGCAGGAACCCGGCTCCTCATCCCAGGTCCAGCCCCCTCCCAAGGCTTCTAGCCGGTCGCCGGCTGGGCAGGATGTCCAGGACCTGGGCTGCACCCGGAGCAGAGGGCTGGCCCCGCGGGACCCCCCCTCCACGCACTCTGGTCACTCCCACCTGCCCTCCTGCATGCCAACCCCGGCGGCCCTGTGTGCGGCCCCACTTCACCGTCCCCACGAGGCCTCCGCCCTCTCCAGTGTGTGTCACACACACTTTGTGTGTGTGTCTCCCTCCAGGCGCGTGTCACGGCAGGCTCCAGACCGGAGCCTCCCTTTCCTCGTGGATAAGGGATGTGGGCACTCAATCAGTACCATCTCCACATCCTCATTTTTGAACCGTGCGATCCATGAAAACAGGGGATTCCCTGGTGGCTCAGACAATAAAGCGTTTGCCTACAATGTGGGAGACCTGGTCCGATCCCTGGGTTGGGAAGATCCCCTGGAGAAGGAAACAGCGACCCACTCCAGTACTCTTGCTTGGAAAATTCCATGGATGGAGGAGCCTGGTAGGCTACAGTCCATGGGGTCGCAAAGAGTCGGACATGACTGAGTGACTTCACTTTCTTTCTAAGAGGAGAGTCAAAAAGCTGGCTTAACACTCATCTCACTCAGTTCCATCCAATAAAACAAGCAAACAGAGGAACAAACAAACTTCCCAGGCTTGGCCCTGGGAATGAAACGGGCTTTTCCAAAGCACCCTCATCACCGGCCAGCTGCTCACTGTCCTCAGCCTTGTGGATCTCAGTAAGGGTCAGTGAGGGTCCTTACCCCGGGGCAGGGCCTGAGGACGGCTGAGACACGCCTGGCCAGCACACCTGGCTGACAAACCCGCCCTCGGAACCCAGGTGGCTGGCTCCCACAGCCGAGTGGCGGGACTCAGGCGAGGTCCCTGGGACTTCCTGGTGGAGCTGACATCTCCTGGGCGGCAGAAGTTCCCAGGCCCCGGAAGGCTGGCCCCGCGACACTTTCCCCTTCCCCTCTCTAATCCTCTCGCCTTCCAGACAGTGCCTGGAGACTTTGTTCTGCATGTGGTTTCCGGGGCCCTTCAGTGGAGTTGACAAAACAAGGAAATGCCAGCGCAGGGTTCCCAGAAGGGCCTGGCTCCACACTGCCCTGGCTCCATCAGCCCAGGGCCGGAGACCAAAGCCGCCTCGCGCTTCTGACGTCTGGTGGTGGGGCCAGGCCGGCTTTCCCGCTGCCTGCGCCCCTCCTGGGAGCTCGATGGCTCGGCTCCCTTTGAAGCTACTGGGAACTCAGTGCCCAGGCCTGCTCTCAGGGATCGCGGAGAGCATGAAGCTCTGGGTCCCCAGGGCATGCCCGGGTAATGGGGACTTCCTGAGTCCACTGTCGGCGGGAGCTCGGGCTCAGGCCAAGGTCACCGGCAGGCCGGCTCACGGGCCTTCACTCACCCCCTCATTCACTCACCCATGACTGTGGCATTTTATGTATCTGAGAAACAGAGCTAGTGCCATTACAATATCAGCATCATGACACATTTTATGGGGCGGCTGGGGCAATCAAATGAGATAGTCATGACTGGCGCCTACACACAGCAAACACGTGATTATTCAGACATGAAAGGGTGACTAAACATTCCAACTCTGGAGCCACCAGCCTCTGAAGTTCAAACCCAGGCTCCCCCACCCACTGGTTCTGTGACCTCAGGCAAGTCACTCAACCTCCCTGGCCTTGGTGTTCTCTCCTGTAAATGGGTATAGTCACAGCACCCATTTCATAGAGTCATTGATGACATACAAGCTAATATTTTCAAAGCTTGTAGAAAAGAACCTGGCAATGAGTAAGCACTGTATTGGTGTTTGTTGAAAAAAATATACTCATCTGTTCCAGGAAGAGTCAGCCATGTGGGGCCCTGACCCTTGGTCCAATGCTTTGCCTGGGGTTTCAAGGACGTCCATTCTCCTTGTGGCTGTCAGCTGCCAGGGCACAGGCTCTGCCTGTGTCAAAGGAGAAGTAACTTCTAACAGCCGATCCAGAGGAATCTTTCCTTTAAAACCACGTTCTTGGTCTGAAGAAATAGAGGCTCAAGTTGGTGATGTGAGGTGTACAGGGCCCATAGTGAGGAAGCACTAACACTGTTGCTGGAACCTATGGATCCCAAGACCGTGAGGCTAAGTGACTCAGTTAAGGGGCCAAATCAGAGAAGTGGGAAGCAGGAGTTGAGTTCAGTAGTACTGACTGACATAATAGAGGATTTGATGTATTGATTCATGTAAGAAATGTTCTGGAGATGGGGATAGCATTGGTGTTCATTTGGTTTAGCACTGGATGATATTATTACCAGGATCCAATTTCTTTATTTCTGCAGTGTTAGCTCATTAGTGTTAGCTCAAGCTGACCTCCCTCTAGGTTGCAAAAGAGCTGCAGGAGTTCCAGGCATCACACCTAAACACTATCAATTTACAAGGAGAAAGAGCTCATTTTTAGGGGAGGCTTTTTCTTTCCTGGAAGCCTCTAGCAAGCTCCCTGTCATGTCTCATAGACTTCAGATGGATTTCATGCCCATTCCTGGATTCATTGGAAGGACAGATGCTGAAGCTCCAATACTTGGGCCACCTGATGTGAAGAGCTGACTCATTGGAAAAGACCTTGACGCTGGGAAAGATTGAGGGCAGGAGAAGGAGGCGACAGAGGATGAGGGGGTTGGATAGCATCACTAACTTGATGGATATGATGTTAAGCAAATTCCAGGAGACAGTGGAGGACAAGGCAGCCTGGCGTGCTGCAGTCCACGGAGTCACAAAGAGTCAGGCAGGAGTTAGTGACTGAACAACAGCAGCTGGGGGAAGAGACAGGAAGGTTGCTTATGAATTAGAGGGAGTCTGATGTGCCCTATGATTGGTTAGTGATGCCTGCCATGGTGATTGATTAGTGATGCCTGCTATGGATGCAGAGTGGTGGCAAGTATGTTATATACAGAACAAGTGAATCTACTTAAGATGAACTGAAAGTTCAGTCAACTGAGCCTCTATCCTAAAAATACACACCGCAGGACTTCCCTAGTGTTCCAGTGGCTAAGATCCACGCTCCCAGTGCTGAGGGCTGGGGTTTGATCCCTAGATCCCACATGCCACAAGAAGACTTGGAGCAGCCAAATAAATAAATATTAAAACACATACCCAAACCCCCAAATTACGAAAATAAGCTTATTAGAACACATACTGTTTGGGGTTCCCTGATGGCCCAGTGGATTAAGAATCCCTCTGCCGATGCCGGGTACGTGGGTTCAGTTTCTAGTCTCGGAAGTCCCTACATGCCATGGGGCCTCTAAGCCCGTGTGCCTAGAGCCTGTGCTCCACAGCAAGAGAAGCCACTGCAATAAGGCGCCCGAGCACTGCGGTGAAGAGTCGCCCCTGCTCGCCACCACCAGAGACGGCAGGGCACGCACAGCAATAAAGCCCCAGCACAGCCAAAGCCAAACAAGCAAAATATGCTGCTTAATACAGTCTGATGTGTGATTGCATCCCTAAGCTAATTCTTAGACCAGTGCGTACACTGGCTTTGCATAATTTTATAGTTTCCGACTGCCTGGGGGCAACTCCCATCCAGCTGACCGATGTGGGGGTTTAAAGGCCCGGGACTTTTGCTCAGTTGGGGCAGCTCTGAAGGGTCACTGAATCCATGCTGCTCTCTCGGGGGACAACCAAGGCCTGTTCTGAAATGGCATCCCAGCGCAGCTTCCAACTGCCCAGGCCCACCTCTTTCCCTTTTTCTCCCTTCCCAAGAGCACTGCCCACCCCACTCCCCAAACCCCGTGGAGACCAGGAGTCAGATTTCCGGGGCTGGGGGAAGCTTCCCTGTGCTTTCTCAGGCCCCTTGTGGGAAGATGTAGCTTTCTCCCTCCTTAGTGGGGCAGGGGAGGCGGGAAGAAGGTGGGGGTGG
>SJYC01113145.1:0-15217 GCA_006408675.1 Madoqua kirkii
GGTGGGGTGGGAAAGGAAGGGAAGTTTACTGAGCAGCAGCTAATCAGTCCCACCTTGTTTTCCAAACCCAGACTGGACAAGCTCAGGCCAGATCCCACAGGGCTTGGTCCACCGCTAACTTAGGGAAACCCATGCCTCGTGAAAGCCTCTCTCTCATTCTTTGCTTCATTTCCTACCAAAGGCAAGCGCTTTCTGCCTCCACCCTGACCTGGCCAGGCCAATTTTCCCTTAATGCTCAATTTCACCTGCCTATTTACGAGACAAGAGCCCCCTATCCTGAGGGAGGGAAGTGTTGCCTTGAGAGGCTCCAGGGCCCCCTCCTCCTGAATCACCTTCCACTCCACCTGGCTCCATTCTAGGTCTGTTTGCAGAAGGCACCTGGGATGTCAGAAAGAGCCGGGCTTGCTTGCACTCGGTGTTTTTCTAAGAGGCCTTTTCTTATGGGAGTAATTGGAGAGGCCTCATTTCTTCAGGAATGAGAGCCGATGCAATTCAGCGAGGCTTTATTAGGTCAGATGGAGAATGCCAGGCTTGTCCTACACGCTGGCTGCACGGGGATCCCTAATGAGAGGCAGGGAGACGGTCAGGCTCCAGCGGCAGACGCAGGCCCGGGATCAAAGCCTTGACTTCCCCCAAACTGGAGCTCTGTGTGCGCTTGGAGGAGCCTCCCTCCTGCTGACACCTGGGGAGAGGCTTCCAAGCTCCCCCGATTTCCCAGAGAATCGACCAGGGTCGGGGTGGGGATGGGGGGAACCCATCCTCGCAGAGCAGCCTGTGCCCTGGGCTGACCTCTCTGCTGGGAGAGGAGGAGCTGGCAGCCGGGTTTCTCCTGACAGCCCCTGCTGGCACCATCACCAGCCCCAGAGCTTGTATGGCCAGGTTTGAGGAGGGACCCTATGGACGCTTCCAGAACCCTCCTGTTTCTCTTGCCTCCCTCGACGGTGCTGTGCCTGTGTGGTTTCCAACGTGCCTGCCCGGCATGGCTCGTTCCTCACGGTAATCTCAAGGCCTGCTTGTCCTCTGTGCCACTTGGGCCAGCTAGATGCCACGAGCTAAGGCCAGGGAAGGGGGCCCGGAGCGGGGAATGTCCCTCGGCAGGAGGGAGCCAAGCCATCCTCGACTGCCCGGCCAGCTCGTTAGAGGAAAACTTCACGTTCACATGTTGAGTCTGGCGTTTCCCATGTTGTGGTCCAGTTTGCCGAGCTGGAAGGAGCAGAGAAATATCGAGTTGCCTTTTCCAGACTCCTGGACGAGTCCCTGGGCAAGCATTCGGAATCAATCAGAATTGTCCTCCTGGGTCATTTGGCGGGGGAGGCTGGAGCCTGCCCTGATTTTACAAGTTGTTTTGCGAAACAAGTGTCCTAGTTTCTCAGCTGGAAGAGCCGGAGGCCCAGGAAGTGCCTGCAAGCACGGGCTCTGGGGAAGGGCCAGCTGCAGGTCCTAGGATGCCAGCGACAAGCTGGGCACTGCCCCCGCAGCCCTAGGACTCCGTTTCCCATCTGTGAAGTGGAGGTCCTGAGGACATCAATGTCTTAGGGCAGATCGAGGTCAGTGAGCAGATGATTGTGAAGGTCTGTTGTGGTTCGGGTCCCCCAGAAGATACATTCAAGTCCTAACCCCTGGTGCCTGTGAGTGCAGGCTTTCAGAGACTGTGGTCTTCACAGATGTGATCGAATTAAGATGAGTTTGGGGGACTTGCCTGGTGCTCCAGTGGCTAAAACTCTACTCCCAGTGCAGGGAGCCCAGGTTCCATTCCTAGTCAGGGAACTAGGATCCCAGGGGCTGTAACTAAAGATCCTGAGTGCCAACACTAAGACCTGGGCAGCCGAATTAATACACAGGTAAACAAATATTTTTAGAAAGGATGAGCTCAGAAGAATTCAGGTGGCCCTAAATCCAGGCTATAGTTGTTAAGTCACTAAGTCATGTCCAACTCTTTGTGACCTCATGAACTACAGCATGCCAGGCTTCCCTGTCCTTCACCATCTACCGGAGGTTGCTCAAATCCATGTCCAATGACTCGGTGATGCTATCCAACTATCTTGTCCTCTGTCTTCTCCTTCTCCTCCTGCCTTCAATCTTTCCTAGCCTCAGGGTCTTTTCCAATGAGTCAGCTCTTCGCATCAGGTGGCCAAAGTACTGGAGTTTCAGCTTCAGCATCAGTCCTTCCAGTGAATATTCAGGGTTGGTTTCCTTTAGGACGGACTGGTTGGATCTCCTTATAGTCCAAGGGACTCTCAAGAGTCGTCTCCAATAGCACAGTTCAAAAGCATCAATTCTTCGGCGTTCAGCTTTCCTTATATAGTCCAACTCTCACATCCATATGTGACTACTGGAAAAACCATTGTCCTTATAAGAAGAGGGACATATGGACACAGACACACACAGGGAAGACAGCCATGTGACGACAGAGGCAGAGGTCAGAGTGAGGGTTCCCAATGACGCCAGAAGCTGGAAGGGCAGGAAGAACCCTCCTGCAGCCTCTGGACGATAGCCAGCCCTGAGGACACCCTGATCTCAGACTTCTGCCCCCTGCATCGGTACCTGGGCCACAGCCCCAGAAAACTCACACGGCGGCTGACCCAAAGCCTGCCCTCTGAGCGCCGGTCACAGAATCTGGCCTTTCCCTGCTCACGCGGCTGTGGGCCTTCAGGGCCTCCGGATGTCGTCTCTGCTCCAGAGCCACGCGGCTCACCCACAGTCTGCCCCACCCACAGGCACCCACATCTGGGCCTCTTCCAGGGCGGCCCCGGTGGGCCCCTCCTGCTGGAGATTCAGGCTGGGGGTGCAATGCTGCCGTGGATAAGACAGGAGTCATGACCTCAGGGAAGCAAGACTAATGTGTTGTCTCAGAGCCTCCGTTGCGTTCCCAGCACCAAGGCTTCTTTCTGGGGAAGCAGTCATTCTCACAGATTTGCCTGTAACGAAGGGTCCCGGGGTCACCGCGGATCTGGCCTGAGTTCCAGGGCGCCTTTGGATACGTCTCCACAAGCCTGGTGTGGCCTCTCGGCGCTGGAGAAGCGACCCTGGTGACCCATGAGCTGCGTTCTCAACTGTGGTTAATTTTCTTTCATTTCAGCTTGAACATGGTTACTCCAGTGATTAAGAAAACTCTTAAGGGTGTTTTCATCCACTTGGCGTGTGAATCTACCTTTTCATAAAACTATTAGTTTTATGAACTGTAAATACAGAACAAGTATTCTCAGTGAAAATTTACCCTCCGAATTAAGATGTGGCAGTGTGAAACTGCACTTGATTTTGTAGTGTGGGGCTTCCCACGTGGTGCCTGTGGTCATGAATCTGCCTGCCACCGTAGGAGACGTGGGTTCCATCCCCAGGTCAGGAAGATCCCTTGGAGTAGGAAATGGCAACCCACTCCAGTATTCCTGCCTGAGAAATTCCAAGGACAGAGTAGCCTGGCTGAGGGTTGCAAAGAGTCAGACGCGACTGAGCCTGCATACACACACCAGTGCAAAATACACACTGGGCTCTGAAGACTTAGTGTGGAATACAGAATGTAGCGTCATACTTTGTATATTCACTACATGTTGATGCTTTGGGTATATTGGGTTAAAGAATATATACTATTGGGCTTCCATTGTGCTCAGCTGGTAAAGAATCTGCCTGCAATGCGGAAGACCTGGGTTTGATCCCTGGGTTGGGAAGATCCCCTGGAGAAGGGAAAGGCTACCCACTCTAGTACTCTGGTCTTGAGAATTCCATGGACTGTATATTGGGTTAAAGAACATATATTATTAAAATTAGTACCTATTCCCTCCCCCCATTTTTTTAAACTTTTTAAAATAAGGCAACTAGAAGGTTTAAAATTCTACATGTGGCTTACATTACATTTGGGGGTGGGGGCAGTGCTGGTCTAGATGGCCAAACTGGAGGTCTGAACTTATCTGCTGCTCTGATTTTGATCAATAACAGGGCTCTGTGACCTTGGAAAGTCCCGGGTCCATCAGACCCTCAAGTTCCCAATACCAAATTGAGGAGGTTGGGCTGCACCAGTGGATTTGGGTTACTGGAGGGAGACTGAGGGGGTGGGGCTTTCAAAACCACCAGATTCGATGATCTCGATTCCTTCCCACTGGTTGGGCAGAGGACTAGCTCACATTATCCCCACTTGAGGGCTGGGAGGCTGATGGAATTTACAAATGAGTCGCTGGACACTCTGGGCCGGTTGTGGACCACACAACAGAACCTTTCCTGATTCGCCTGAAGTTGAATGCCAAGATTTCTCAACGGGAAGAGAACATAGGTGCAGAGCATTTTGAAACTGAAAAGCACTTGCCCGTAGCCTCGATGCTAATGGACTTAGCACCTACTGTTTCCTAAAGCCACCTAAGGGTCTGGAAGGGAGGTCTGCGGGATGAGGAACAAGTTCACGGAGGAGGAGGGTTAAGAACCGTCTTCCTTCTCCATCTTCTCCCCCTCCCCTGTTTGCTGGTGGGAAAAGGAGGGTCCAAGAGAAGAAACCAGACCCGTCTGGGGACCCAGAGCCACAGGTGGAAGAGGCCTGGGTCCGTGAATGCGGGTGTGGAATGGTGACCCATGCGGACTCGCCTCTGGATTATGCCCAGAGTGAGAAATGTGCGATGCCCTGAAGTTTCAGGACCCATTTTTTATAGCAGCTGGTGCACCGACCAGTAGACCATCATTCGGGGTGCTGGAGCCCCCTGACCTGAAGGGCTGTACTTCTGGGTCACAGGAACTGGGTAGCTGAGGCCTCTGTGAAAGTGTCCAGGCCTCCCCACACTGGCCCGCCCTCCCCGGCCAGGCTTCCCAGTGGCCTGGGAAGGAGGGAAGTTTCTGGGCTTCCTGCCCTCGATCCCCACGATCCAGCACACCCTTCTCAGTCTCCACCCTGCCCTTCTCCTCCACACGTGGATAATTAGAAGCTGCTGGTCAGGGGCTGGCTGGGAGCCAGGGTG
The DNA here is from genome assembly GCA_006408675.1 of Madoqua kirkii. Taxonomy (NCBI): domain Eukaryota; kingdom Metazoa; phylum Chordata; class Mammalia; order Artiodactyla; family Bovidae; genus Madoqua; species Madoqua kirkii. The sequence goes on from SJYC01113145.1 coordinate 4,938, forward strand.
TTTTCTCTACATGGGAAAATAGAAAATAAGGTTATAAGTTCCGAGCCATGGAAACCACCTAGAACTCCGACGATGTTTTGCCCAGCACTGTCCTTATGGAGTCTCGGAGGGACCACTGGCCTCCACTGGCCTGGATGACCATCTTCCCCTGGCCTTGAGGCTCTTCTCTTCCCCTGGGCCCTTGTTTGGCACCGAGAGGAAGGATGAGGATGCTGGAGGCTTTTGGACTTCCCAGCATGCTCGGGTCTGCAGGGACCTGGGGGTGGGGTGGGGAAGGAAGGGGCCTGGGTGGGGCCCAGGGTCACCAGGCCGGCGTAGCACGGTAGGGGGCTCCGTTTGGGTCTCTCCCTCCTGTGGGCATTCCAGCATCCAGTGGAGGCATAACTTTCGCCGATGGGACGGGGGGAGACGTGATGGAATCAAAGTTACAGGAAATGTGCTCCATTGCCCATTGGTCAAACTGGGGAGCATCACCCTGCGAGGCCCAGTGAATCACCAGCCTGGGATCCTCAGTAGATGGCAGAACTGGGATCTCTGGACTCTGCCCCTGCTGCAGAGAAGACACAAACGCAGATGCCTTCTTTTTTAATCAGGAAAGAAGTAAAAATTCAGGTAGCTGCTTGTAGAAATTCAGGCGGCACTAATGCCTGCAAAATATGGTTTGCCTTCTCTGATTCCAGCCTGTTGTTAGATGGGCTCCATCTACCCACTCTGGAGTCTGGGCAGGCTCTCTGACCACTTTATGGAGACTGTCTGAAGGAACAAGGCCGTGTGGCTTCTGGGCGAGGTCAGGAGAGAGGTAGCTTCGGCCTGGTGCCACCACGTGGGCCGTTCAGCTTCCCCGAGGCTGCCGTACTGGAGGGAGGTTGCCATTGCCTGCCAGCTGGGACCCCCAGGCCAGCCGACACCTGCTTCTGGAGCTCGGCCAGACAGTGAGGCTCTGCACCTTCCTGTCGCGTGCAGCGTGGACACAGAACCATCCGCTAACTCACAACTGCATTTGTATAAACCAGGGTTCTTCAGTGCCTCCTCTTTGTCAAAAGTTTTAGCCAGATGTATTTTGAATCTGCTTCTTTGGGTTTTTTTTTTTTTTTTTCAGACAGGCAATATGTTATACAATAAGTAATTTTACTTTAATTTAAAATAGCAATTTTGTCTTCCTAAAATGTGGTGATGAAGCCCCTTACCTCTCCAAAGAAAGGCTTCTTAAATGGTCATGTGCTTAATTAAAAGTGTACTCTTTTATTTGCGACCTATCAACGAGAAACAGAAAGGTTAGCTAAACTAAGAAAGAAGGCTTAAAAAAAAAAAGGAAAATTAATCTCATTAAAAATAAACAAAAACTGATTTCAAATAGTTTTTTAACCTAAAGAGAATTTTTTCCTATAAGAAAATTACCCAAAGAAAGTGAGTATGCGTACTGAAATCGTATTAATTACCGCATAGAATTTTGATTTTGCAAGGTTTGTTCTTGTTATTAACCTTATCTTCAGGTACTGCATGTAATATCAGCCAGTTCTTCTGTCACAAACTAAACATAAGTTTAGTTCTTATGTCATAAATTAATTCAGTTGTTATTCATTGTTTAGTCGCTACTGCTGCTGCTGCCGCCGCCAAGTCGCTTCAGTCGTGTCCGACTGTGTGTGACCCCATGGACGGCAGCCCACCAGACTCCCCCATAGTATGCGTACTGAAATCGTATTAATTACCGCATAGAATTTTGATTTTGCAAGGTTTGTTCTTGTTATTAACCTTATCTTCAGGTACTGCATGTAATATCAGCCAGTTCTTCTGTCACAAACTAAACATAAGTTTAGTTCTTATGTCATAAATTAATTCAGTTGTTATTCATTGTTTAGTCGCTACTGCTGCTGCTGCCGCCGCCAAGTCGCTTCAGTCGTGTCCGACTGTGTGTGACCCCATGGACGGCAGCCCACCAGACTCCCCCATCCCAGGGACTCTCCAGGCAAGAACACTGGAGTGGGTTGCCATTTCCTTCTCCAATGCATGAAAAGTGAAAGGGAAGTCGCTCAGTCGTGTCAAACTCTCTTGCGATCTCATAGACTGTAGCCTGCCAGGCTCCTCTATATGTGGGGTTTCCCAGGCAAGAATAATGGAGTGGGTTGCTATTTCCTTCTCCAGGTGATCTTCCCAACCCAGGGATCAAACCTTAGCCTCCTGCATTGCAAGGGGCTTCTTCACTACTGAGCCGCCAGAGAAACGCAGGGTAATTGTTACTTAAATCCTATAGGAAAAGCCGTTCTAATGAATACTATTAAGTCTTAATCATTAGAAATGGCTTTGCCACTATACGTAGCATTATTTTCTCTTATGTAGTCAATTATCTTATTCATTAATTTTAAGCACAATATTACACATGGCAACATATTAACTATGGTTCTAAAATGTGCTATATATATATATATACATATACATATATATATTTGGCTTGTGCACTAAAATGCTTTTATTTCAGAGGAGAGGAGCTTTATTATTTTTTTTCTTGAAATGTATAAATCAAAATCTCTATGTCAATTGATGCAGATAAGTCAATGAACAAAATTCTATAGGAAAATGTCACTGTAAAGAGTAAATGGGACAAAGAGGAGCATCTTTCTAAGACAGTGATTGAATGAAACATTAGAAACGACTAGAAAAGTTAGTAAGACTGCATTAAGTGGAGCAGAGGTAGAAATCTTCCCCAACCCCCTAAACTCATCATAAGAATAGGTAAGAAGGGGAAAGATTATTTCAAGGAATTAAAATAGTTTTAATTAAAGTTAAAACTTCTATTACTAAATCAGAAGTTGTTTTCTAGATTTTTACATAGTAACTAAAGGTTAAACTATTTAGAAGAGAAAATTTCCCAAAATTTCTGCTTGAGCATACATATCAAAGATCATGATATTAATAAATATTAAGTGGATGATTAGCTTAAGGAATGTTATGAAGATAAATCTGGCAACAAACATAAAGCTAACTTTGGGTTAAAGCTGAGTTTCCTAAAAATTTTCATCAATTTTTAGAAAAAGAATTTACTTTCTTACCAAAGATATTGATTAGGTATCAAAAATCAGGAAAGGAATACATCAAGGCTGTATATTGTCACCCTGCTTATTTAACTTATATGTAGAGTACATCATGAGAAACGCTGGACTGGAAGAAACACAAGCTGAAATCAAGATTGCCGGGAGAAATATCAATAACCTCAGATATGCAGATGACACCACACTGATAGCAGAAAGCAAAGAAGAACTAAAGAGTCTCTTGATGAAAGTGAAAGAAGAGAGTGAACAATTGGCTTAAAGTTCAACATTCAGAAAACTAAGATCATGGCACCTGGTCCCATCACTACATGGGAAATAGATGGGGAAACAGTGGAAGCGGTGTCAGAGTTTATTTTGGGGGGTTCCCAAATCACTGCAGATGGTGACTGCAGCCATGAAATTAAAAGACACTTACTCCTTGGAAGAAAAGTTATGACCAACCTAGATAGCATATTGAAAAGCAGAGACATTACTTTGCCAAGACAGCTTCATCTAGTCAAGGTTATGGTTTTTCCAGTAGTCATGTATGGCTGTGAGAATTGGACTATAAAGAAAGCTGAGTGCTGAAGAATTGATGCTTTTGTACTGTGGTGTTGGAGAAGACTCTTGAGAGTCCCTTGGACTGCAAGGAGATCCAACCAGTCCATCCTAAAGGAGATCAGTCCTGGGTGTTCTTGGAAGGACTGATGTTGAAGCTGAAACTCCAGTATTTTGGCCACCTAATGAGAAGAACTGACTCCTTGGAAAAAAACTTTGATGCTGGGAAAGATTGAGGGCAGGAGGAGAAGAGGATAACAGAGGATGAGATGATTGAATGGCATCACTGACTCAACAGACATGAGTTTGAGTGAACTCTGGGAGGTGGTGATGGACAGGGAAGCCTGGCATGCTGCAATCCATGGGGCTGCAAAGAGTCAGATGCGACTGAGCAACTGAACTGAACTGACTGAATGGAAGTGTATGATAATACACTAGGTTTAAAATCTAGTTTTTCAGAAAAAAATGTAAGATAAATATCACAATTATAACAAGCTTCTATTATATTAAAACTTTAAAAAAAGTAACTTAATAAATAGCAAAAGTGTTAGTATTGTGGCTTTTTAATATTACTTTGTTGCATTCAGATCTTTTTCTTACATGTTAGATAAACTTAATTTCATATTTTCAACCTGAATCTTAGGACATTTAACCCTGACAACAGAATCCCCCAGGGATTAAGGTTGACCTTTTGCTAGTATTTCAAAAGGAATGCAACTTCCTAAATTCAACGTATCAGCAATGAGTCAGACACAAATCAGTAGAGTCAGTACTTTTAAAGCAGAAGTTGCAAAATTCGCTTTGTTGAAAGACTGTTATGTGTGAACAATATATTCCACTTTGCTTCATTTTTATAAAAATAGTATCCAGAAGCTTAGAGAATGCTACATTTTTAATTTTAAATCTTGCAAATAATGTCTGTCATTTTAAAAAAGTTGCTGAAGCAGTTTTTTGTTTTGTTTTGGTTTGGTTTGGTTTGGTTTGTTGTATTTATGTAGTTCTGCTTTGGTTTGTGTCCCCATAGATTTTCAGAATAATGAAAAGAAAAAGGAAGTAGAAAATATTAGTTTTACACAGATGACACAAATTCAAATCAAAAATAATTACTGACCACGAATAAAAGATAAGTATAAAAGGAATAACAGGGAAACTAAATAATTTTATTTTTTGCTATATTCTCTTTTTTGCCAAAGGCACTGTTCCTGTTTCTGCTTTCTGGTTGTAAGAGAGAGGTTAGTAAATGTTACGGAGGCATTAAGGGTGTGATAGCACCAAATTTAGACTTTCCCCTTGATATAATTGCCAAGGGGTTAGAAGAGAATTACATAAAGGTATGAATTCTTTGATTAGAAGTTCATTTGTGTAACAATTAATTCACCCAGTGAACAACCAGGAAACATTGCCCCCACTCTGACAATAAGTGATTGGGTCCTCTCTCTTTTTAATTTCTACAACTATATTGTCATATGTACATCACCTGTATTTTGTGCGCAAAATGTATCTTTGATGTTATTTCTTGTTATTCTGGTCTTTTTAACTGAGTTGGAAGACTGCTTAAGAGAAAAGACCATAAAAATTTTTTAGAATTCCAAATTTCCTATCAGAGCAATGTTGTACATAGAGTATTCCTCATTAGTATTCGTTCATCAAGTGCTGTACATCTGTCTTGCCAGCGTGCACAGACACCATGAAGATATATTATTAGTTATGCTTGAAACAGTCTATATTATAAGTAGATTTATTTTTTTAGAGAGATCCAAAAGACCCTAAAATACATGTATCTGCTCAAATAGAGCTGATGGAAGATTTGGTGTATATATGTGTGTGTGTGTGTGTGTGTGTGTGTGTGTGTGTTTGTTTGTGTATGTCTACATATACATATATATGTATATATATATATATATGTACTCATATATTATGCATTTGTGTGTATTCATATGTATAACTAATATATATGTGTATATATATTACAAATTTATATACATGTGTTATATCTATATATACAGTATTAGTTATATACAATAAAAAGTTTCATACATTCACTATATAGAGAGTTCCCAGTGTTCAAAAAAATTCCCTCTTAACTCCTTGTCGTCATTGATCCTATCCTATCCCTAAACTGGGCTTCCCTGATGGGTCCAGTAGTAAAGCATCCACCTGCTGATGCATGAGACTTGAGTTCAGTCCCTGGGTTGGGAAGATCCCCTAGAGAAGGAAATGGCAACCCACCCCAGTAGTCTTGCCTTGGAAATCCCATAGTCAGAAGGAATCTGGAAGGCCCAATACATGGGGTCTCAAAAAGAACTGGGCATGAATTAGCAACTAAACAACAGCAACAACTCTGTGAAATTACTGATATGGTTTCTGTTTTTCTTAACTAGTTATGTCTTTTTCTAGAATTTTTCTAGAAAAGGCAAAATGATAGGATACTGAAAGAGGAACTCCCCAGGTCGGTAAGTGTCCAGTATGCTACTGGAGATCAGTGGAAGATAACTCCAGAAAGAATGAAGAGACAGAGCCAAAGCAAAAACAATACCCAGTTGTAGATGTGACTGATGATAGAAGCAAGGTCCGACGTTGTAAAGAGCAATATTGCATAGGAACCTGGAATGTCAGGTCCATGAATCAAGGCAAATTGGAAGTGGTCAAACAGGAGATGGCCAGAGTGAACGTTGACATTCTAGGAATCAGCGAACTAAAATGGACTGGAATGGGTGAATTTAACTCAGATGACCATTATATCTACTACTGTGGGCATTATATCTCCTACTACTACTCCCTCAGAAGAAATGGAGTAGCCATCATGGTTAACAAAAGATTCTGAAATGCAGTACTTAGATGCAGTCTCAAAAACAACAGAATGATCTCTGTTCATTTCCAAGGCAAATCATTCAATATCACGGTAATCCAAGCCTGTGCCCCAACCAGTAACGCTGAAGAAGCTGAAGTTGAATGGTTCTATGAAGAACTATAAAATCTTTTAGAACTAACACCACCCAAGCCCCCCAAAAATGACACGGTTAGGTGGGGTATAAAAATGTCTGCTAATAAGAGTTTTCAAAATAAAAATTTTAAATTGTGCTTTATCTTTCCTGGAGGTTTCTTTTGTTTTTCTTTTCCAAATATGACAATAAACATTGTATATTATATATCCTTGTAAGTCTTCTTCTAGTCTATTAGTTTCATTGTAGTTTAAACTACTTAGTAAACCTGTAAATATAAAAAAGGAAATAAATAAATCTAATTACATTGAACATATTTTTCTAAAATACAATAGTTGAGAAAAAATATATTTTAAGGCACATTTAAAAGCATTTTCATAATGAGGCAATCACACCTTACTTTTGGAGTTTTTTATTTTGAACTATATTAGTGTAAAATGTGTTTGCAGTAAAAAAAAAATTAAGAAATAAAAATAAAAGCATTTTCATAGTCTTTACAAGCCAAGTTGAACTCAGTACTTAAGAGCATTAGCTTATGCTTTTGACTATGGTTTCCAATTTGCTTTTCAGTGATAAGTGTTTAGGTTTAAAGTGTGATTCTTTTACATCAAAATAAGACTGTTGAAAAATATTTGATACATAAAAAATATTTAGTGAACAAAATTACTTAATTATATAAAATCTTTATGATGAATATTTATGCACACTAGTAAAGTTTTTAAAATAATGCTGCTATAAAAATGTTTTTGTTACCTATATTATTAAAATAATATTAAATTATATAATATAATGAAATGTATAATATCATGAAGTGAGAGTCCCTTGGACAGCAAAGAGATCCAACCAGTCCATCCTAAAGCAAATAAGTCCTGATTATTCATTGGAAGGACTGATGCTGAAGCTGAAACTCCAATATTTGGCCACCTGATGCAAAGAACTGACTCATTGTAAAAGACCTTGATGTTGGGAAAGATTGAAGGCAGGAGGAGAAGGGGATGGCAGAGGATGAGATGGTTGAATGGCATCACCCACTCCATGGACACGAGTTTGAGTAAGCTCTGGGAGTTGGTGATGGACAGGGAAGCCCAGCGTGCTGCAGTCCATAGGGTCACAAAGAGTCGGACACGACTGAGCGACTGAACTGAACTGAATATAATGAATCCTGAAATTTATTTTAGAGTAAAACCCCACATGGTGGCACTGTTTACCAAGAAACTGTTACAGTACAGAGGCCTCCCCGCGGTCAGCTTGCTTTATAAGCAGCTGCATCCTTTTGTCTGTCAAACTCGCCCTGTATTTCAACTGTTAAGAATGTATACTAGATTCTTAAGTGTGGAAATAGTAAGTGCTTTTTGTTTTATAAATTGTTTTATGTATACAGAGCCTATGACAGCATCTTTCACAAATACTGAAAAAAATTAGAAAACATTGTTGAATTTGGTTTGCACATTCATACATTGTGCATTTGTTTACAGACGAAAAGCAACAGAAGAAAGTGAATAATAAATATGAACTATATATGTGCTAGAATGTTCCACCAGTGTGTATTTTCAGTAAGCATAACAATGGTTGGTTGACTAATGATGAGAATGTTTCAAAATGAGAACCCAAAGCACTTAAGCATGAATACAATGGGTTTAAAGCTGCAGATCACTTAAAACTGAAAGAGAAGATTGAAGAAACGCTGATAAAGAACCTTCTTCCTCTTTTCCTACTGTCACATCCCATTTGCTTGCCCCAAATCCATCATTCAGTATTTTCTAACCTGTTTAAATTGTTTCATTCCTTTTGTTTTGGAACTCTTACCCAGGAAGGTATAAATGCTTTTCATAAGTCTGCCCTGGGGTTAGCTTGCGAAAAGCTTCCATATATCCCACCCAGAGGGATGTGACTCATTACTGAGAGAATTTGTCATCAAAGAAAAAAATAGTAGCAGCATGCAAGTTGAGACAACAGATCATGGATCTCCAGTCTCTGGCCTGAGAGCGGTGGGCAGAATTCTTTTCCAGTCACAGCTCCTTCCTCCCCACGTTGGCTCTATTGTCGCCCTGCTCTCTTCCACCGCCTCAAACAGGCTCTCATATTCTTCCTTCCCAGTTGTAAAGGACTGACCCCAGGGCAGTCTCTTTGAAAATCATCTACACCTTAATGGGTGAAAGCTCCAAAAACAAAAGGAATAAAATTCTTGAGTGAGGCAGTGACACCTGCTGCCCAAGAACTTTCTAGATTTGAACAGTCAACTCTGCCACTACTAACTGTGTGATTTTAGGCAAATGGCTGAATCTCTTTGGTCTTCAGTTTCCTCAGGTGTAAAATAGTATCCATCTGTTGAAAGGACTGAATGAATTGCATAGGTAAAGCTTTCAGCAGAGTGCCTGGCACCATCACTATTGATATGTGATTACCAGCTGTCTGAGGCACAGGATTTTAGGCATCAGTGTGTGAGATCTTCCCAGTTGTAAAGGACTGACCCCAGGGCAGTCTCTTTGAAAATCATCTACACCTTAATGGGTGAAAGCTCCAAAAACAAAAGGAATAAAATTCTTGAGTGAGGCAGTGACACCTGCTGCCCAAGAACTTTCTAGATTTGAACAGTCAACTCTGCCACTACTAACTGTGTGATTTTAGGCAAATGGCTGAATCTCTTTGGTCTTCAGTTTCCTCAGGTGTAAAATAGTATCCATCTGTTGAAAGGACTGAATGAATTGCATAGGTAAAGCTTTCAGCAGAGTGCCTGGCACCATCACTATTGATATGTGATTACCGCTGTCTGAGGCACAGGATTTTAGGCATCAGTGTGTGAGAGAGGAAGATATTGTAAGGACTTGTAGTAGGGGAGGGAATGGCAAAGAATTTGCCTGCAATGCAAGAGACTGGGGTTCGATTCCTGGGTCAGAAGATCCCCTGGAAAAGGAATAGGCTATCCACTCCAGATTCATGCCTGGAGAGCCCCATGGACAGAGGGGCCTGACGAGTTACAGTTCATGGGGTTGCAAAGAGTCCAGTAAGACTGAGCAACTAACACTTTCATCTCACCACTAACAAGTTACTTCTCTTATCTGAGAATAAAGCCTCCTGCAACTATGACTTGGGTTGGGTTAATTATCATCTGCATTTTCTGTATTTGAAGAAGTTTTTTTAAAAGGCAACAAATTTTTGACCAGAAAACTTCTCTCAAAACATAGAAATAGATGTTCTAAAAGTGTCTGAAGCTTTATTATACTGGGGCATTTTCTAATATGAAGAAATTAATTATATATTACTCTTAAAAATATTTTTAAATAAGAAAGGACAAAATTTGCTACAGATAAGTGTATACTCAGCTGTGTTTCTGACATTGAAACAATGCCATAATTCCTCTAATACAAATATTGATAAAATGCAAATTTTTCCTTTATGGGAAAAATTGATGCTATATCTTATTATACTTGTTTGTATCTTTCTTGCTTTTAAAAATGAAAGTATCCTCAGTTGACATTAACCTGGTCTTCCTACAACATGCATTGTTAAGGCAATTTTATATCAATTTACTTATCACTTAGGGTTAGTAAATTGATGACTTTTTTGGTGCTTTTTTTCAACAGGAAGAGAACTAGGAAGCAGGATGTGAGTAAAATTAGAGCCAAAACATTAACGGAGAATGTGAAAAAACAGAGCTATAGAAAGGGGTTTCTGTTCATTTATATCGTGGTGACAAACTAAAGCAGAGTCTGTTCCTCGATCCATAGTCAAACTCCTTACTAGGATCACTTAA